>JAKCPI010019786.1:0-19886 GCA_023213315.1 Euborellia annulipes | reverse complement strand
AATCGGAGGCTTTAATTTTAGCTGCACCTGCTTCCCCTTCCTTGTGCTCAAATATAATTATATAGGGATGAGAAGTGGCTGTAGACTTTGATTTGGGTGTAGGAGACTTTGCAGCCAAGGAATTAAATAAAAAAGTTTTATTTAATTATTAACCGTCGACGTTTCGGTCGCAAGTCACGACCTTCTCAGGACGATTAATTGTTAGAATACAAGGTTGACAGTATTATATTTAATTATCATTGTAAATTATACAATATTTAATTTATAATAATATAATAATTTATAATAATTTACAATGATAATTAAATATAATACTGTCAACCTTGTATTCTAACAATTAATCGTCCTGTGGAAGGTCGTGACTTGCGACCGAAACGTCGACGGTTAATAATTAAATAAAAGTTTTTTATTTAATTCCTTGGCTGCAAAGTCTCCTATACCCAATATAATTATATATTTTATATAATATATGGACCCTGTTATGCATTAGTGTGTCATGCGCCAAAAAAAAATTAAAAATTTAGTTAAGCACGGAATATTGTTTCAAATGCTTTAATTAATTAGTATTTTTTATGAAATATGTACTAAAAAAAATTTATATTTAATGTTACTTGCACAATTGACAAAAAAATTATATATAATCCAATGAAAACCAAAAACTTTAATGTTGTTTTTCTCAAATATCGGTAGCTGGCGCTTGACACACTAAATAAAACAGCCCCTTTATTTCTTCAAAACATATTTTATATTCTGTATCGACTGAAGCTTAATGAGTGATGTCGAGAGAATTATAGACCGAAACTCCTCCTAAAAATTAGCGTAGTTGAGGAGTTTCGGTCTATATACTGTATCTTTTAAAGAGTTTATTTTTTATGAGATCTCTTATTTTTACAACGCTTTTATTTTTGTTCCCCTTGCCAAAACATCTAAAACTACATTGCGCTCTCTGGAGATAGTGGTCTATCCAGTTGGGGGCGCCCCCTCCCCCCCTCCCCAACCAATGAGCAACCTAATAATTTTAAAAGAGTAAAATTTTACAAGAAAAAAAAAATGGAATTGAATTGAATTTAAAAAATTATCAAATACATTAAATAGATTTGATTTACATTAGAGCTCATAATAGAACTCTGAAGAAAATTTTAGAGCGAATTTTGAGAAAATAAAAAAAAAAACTGAAAAAGTACATCCACTCATAGACAGACAGTCATGTCGAGAAAACCACTTTTTTGTGTTCAGGAGACCTCAAATCGTGTATATCCATCAAAATCTCGATTTGACATGAATCTAATACTTTCTCTCTCTATAGGCTATATATTACATATATACATAGGTAAGAGAAAGTAAAAATCCCAGTGTACACTGAGGGACAATATTAAGTCCCACCCATGTGTTTTCTACTTGTGATTAATTCATTGTTTTTATAAAAGAAAATGAAAATTTTTATTGGAAATTTTCTAGGTTTGAACCATGAAAGTTTCCATTCCAAAAATATAAATTTTTTTTAAAAACAATGAAATAATCACAAGTAAAAAAATACATGAGTGGGAGACTTAAGACTATTGTCCCTCACTGTACGTGAAATCAAGAATTTTTATTTAATAACAACAATTGTGAAAGCTTTAACTTTCAAATTTCTATTTTATTTATTTTTTTTCTAGGATATACTCCATTAAGTGAAGCCGTTTCTCTAAAACATTTGGATCTAGTCATGATTCTATTAGCAGCTGGGGCAAAATTAACCCAGTCTGATTATTTGCTTCATTATGCGATTATTCATCGACATCTTGATATGGCAAGACTTTTGATAAGTGCTGGAGCTGTCATGAATTTACGAGATGACAACGGAGATCCACCTTTAATCCTTGCAGTTCGAACGGGAAATTTCAAAATGATTGAACTTCTACTTAAAAATGGTATTTTTTTATTGTATTATAAAAATTTTCGATTGTGTCATTCTTTCTATAATCGACCCATCATAATGTCGAGGTTTTTCAAATTAGCTACAAATTTTTTTACAGTTTCTTACAACATTAGGAAGATAGGAAATCATCATATCAATTCTTTTCACTAAGAAATAACGGCAGAAAAAAAAAATTTTCAATTATTTCAAAATTATCTATTAAAACTGATTTAATTTAAATTGAAATTATTTAATTTTAAACTGGTAACCGTTGGCTCTAGTTGAGCATTATGATTTAATAGAAGATGTGGGTAATTCACATCTGATGATAACACATCTTGTGTCGAAATACGTATAAAATGTAAAATAAATTATTGAAACAAAACATGTTGGTGAAACTTAGATCTAACATTGTACAAAACTTCATCTTTGTTTTTACATACTTAACCGTTTTATGGTGATTTTAATTTTTTTTTTTAATTACTACAAAATTTGAAAGTGTTATTCTTATTTATTTATTATATCAAGAAATGAAAAACATATACAGCTTTTTTAGCATTTTCCTTTCACTGTTTCTGCTTCTTTTTGTAACATCGCTTCTTGTATGAATGTCAACAACCATCAAGATCGCTTTGTTGTTGTGAGACATTTGCAACAATCACATAATCGTCAAACTTGACCGTTTTTCAAAAACCGAACTCGGTGTGAGTCACATATAATTTGTGGCCTTTTTTACATTTCACCTACTATTTAAAAAATATACATACCTAGTATAATGAATATATGTAAAAGAAATAAAACCAACGATTGATGTAAAGGTGAAATGTGGAAGTTAATATTGATAATGACACCTCTAGTGCTCTGAAGATGGCCCTAAACAGGACCGAAACGTCAGCTCTGAGGGGAAATAAATCAAATTATGCTTAGCTGCTCTCTCTTTGATTTCTAATTCTACCTACATATCTTTCTAATGCTGTTGGAAACTGTAAAAAGATTTGCAGATAAAAACCTCGATATTATGGAAAGAATAACCCAATTTTAAAATTAATTTTTGTTTTTTTCAGGGTCCAATGTTAATTACGCAAATTCATTAACTGGAAGCACACCTTTACACGAGGCAGTGGAATATATAAGAGAAGTGGACTTTGTTTTATTTAAGAGAATCTTTGAACTTTTTGAATCATTCAATGTTCGGTTAAATATCAAATCGTTGACAGGCGGTGACACACCCCTCCTACGAGCTATTATGTTGACCAAATTCCGAGCAGCAACTCTTCTTGTTCGCCATGGCGCTTGTCCTAATGCACGTTGTTCACCATTCGTCGATGCATTAATGCTCGCACGTAAACATCGAAGTATGCCACTTGTACAATTGCTTGTTTATGCGGGATATAATCTTGAAACAGCATCAAGTATCGTTTCACCAAGTGAATTCACACATTTGGACCTTGAGAACTCCATTCCTGATTGGCTAACATATATGAAATTTAATCCGTTAAGATTAGTTGATATGTGTCGTATCACAATACGAAATAGACTTGGAGAAGAGATCGTGCAAAAATTAACACCAGCTACACTTCCTCCATGCATTAAAAGATTTCTTTTATTAGAAGATGTGGGTTTTAATTTATAGAAAAAAAATTCTAGTCTCAGGTAAGAAAGACATAATAATTTATTTTGATAAGCACGCATATTTATCAGATTGAACATCACTCTAAATGATAAAAAGAAAGTTAATAAATCTTTTTGGAGTCAAAAAAGCAAAATTTTCATTAGTTAAGAAGCGTTAATGATATCAACTAGGTAGAGCCTTGTTTGAAAAGGATGGAATTTTTTCAATCAATGCTCAAATAGTATGTTCATTAGCCAGTCAATATATTGTTTAAGATGGCAAGTTCGCGAGATATGTTTGTGCTTAAGATTGGGCAAAATTGCTTAATGGTATAGACAAAATTAACTCTTCTCAGGAGACAAAATGTTGAGCATCTGGCCACCGGACCATATTGCAATACATCCCATCAATTATCAATTTTAATGAAATAATACACAAATTAGTCTACGTAATCTAAAAAAGGAAACTGATGAGTAGAAAGCATAAAAGTCATTAATTTTTTAAAAAATTAGAGCATTAGTGTGTAACGATTTTAGGCATAAAGGAATTGATATTTTATTTTTAAGTTAGGCACTCTCCCAAATAGTCAAAATAAGCTTTTTAACAAAATCGGCCAAATAGTACTAGTACTTTACTGAAGTACTTATTCAATTTATCAAAATTGCTCTAACTATTTTGATTAAAATTCAAAAATAAATTATTTTTTAGATTCTCTTTGAAAAGTATATCAGTAAAGTTTTTCGTGAAAATTGTTTGAAGTATACTTTACTGATGTTACATTCTAAAGTTTTTTTATCGATTTTCTCAAAATCGGTTCTAATGATTTTTATTAAAATTCATAAAAAATTATTTTTTAGATATTCATTATTTCCAATTGGAATTAACATTCCACGGGTTTCTTCTTCACTCATTTTGCCCCCTAAACACTTAAAAGACCCAAAAAAAAAAGATAAACTCGTACAAAAGATTTTTTTTTTAATTCTTTACCTACCTGTCAAAGGCTTTGTTAAGTAAGGCAAATTTTTTGGACCCTTTCACTAATAATAGAATTATTTAAGAATATTTTTAAAAAGGTTCTAATGTGCATCTTTATGCACAAAAGACTTTGAGTACAATTTTATTGTAGAATTTGAAAAAGAAATATGCTATGCCTACACATTCCAGTGTATATTTTTGCTACTCTAAAAACACGTGCTACCATAAATATATGGGAAATTGTGAAATAAAAGAGGAATAAAAATAATTACACTATTATATTTCGACATACATTTTAAATATAATGAATTTAAAAAATTCATCATTTTACGCGTGATATTTGATTTTAAAGCGAATGACGCAGATTATGAAAAATCTGGTGTGACTGGTCGCACAGCACTCTTTTTTCTCTCTTTTTAAAAAAAAAAAATTGCTTGCACATCAGTCACACATTAGTTTCCGACAGTAAGCTAAAAATTAGAATTGAAGATGTAAAATTTATAAACATGGGAAGATATTTATATTCTTTTACCATGGCAACCATTTCTCCTATCATTCCTATGAAGTGTAAGAGTAAAGTGTGCTTCAAACAATTTTAAAAGCAAAATGAGAATATACATTTTAAAGAACATATGAAAAATAATTGATTTATGAATTTTAAACAAAATCGTTGCAAGCGGATTTTGAGAAAATCGAAAAAAAAAACTGAAAAAGTACTTCAGTAAAGTTCTAGTACTCGTTGGCCGATTTTGATCAAAAGACTTATTTTCACGCCTCAGGAGGGAGCCTAATTTGAATATAAAATTTCAACCTCGTGCTTTAAATTCAACAGAGAGAGACAGAGGCAGACCATGTCGCGAAAACCACTTTTTTTATATTCAGGGGACCTCAAAACGTGTATATCCATCAAAATCTCAACATCGAATTTTTGACATGAATCCAATACTTTCTCTCTATATATATTAATATTCATATATAGGTAAGAGAAAGTAAAAAAAAAACTATTTTACGAATTTAATAAAGTCCTAAAATTATAAATTTTATAATTGATATGTCTTGAAACTTTTAATTAAATTAAAGGCGAAAAATATGTTTGATTTTATTAAATATCTCACGTGCACTATTTATTTGTAAACTATTTCTAAAGTTGAGCTCTCAGTCAAGTCCGATCTACTAGTTTTATATGATTTAATTTTTTTGATGATTCTTAGATGATTCTGGGACTTGATTTTACCCATATTTTTATTTTCTCTTGACTATAAATGTTTATATAGAGAGAGAAAGTAGTGGATTCAAAAATTTGATGACATATTGATGGATATACATTTTTAGGTCTTCTGAGTCCAAAAAAGTGGTTTTCGCCACATGGTCTGTCTGAGTGTGTTAAATTTAAAGCATGAAGGAATTGAGCTAGGAGGTTGAAATTTTATATTTAAGTTAGGCACCTCCCTGAGGCATGAAAATAAGCTTTTGAACAAAATCGGCCAAAAAGTACTTGCACTTTATGCACTTTTTCATTTTTTTCGATTTTCTCAAAATTCGCTTTAAGGATTTTGATTAAAATTCAAAAATCAATTATTTTTTTACATGCTCTTTACAACGTATATTCTTATTTTGTCCTCAAAATTGTTTGAAGCACTCTTTACTCTTATACTTCATAGGAGAAATGATTGCCATGCTAACAAAAATATAAATATTTTTCCACGTTTATAAATTTTATATCTTGAATTCTAAAATATCGGCGGAAACTAAATATACACACAAAAAAATCTGGTGTGTCAAGCCTTCTGTAATAGAAAGTTGTATGCTGTGCGACCAGCACACCAGATTTTTTAATGCAAAAAAAAAAACAAAAACATTTGCTAAAAAAGTAATATAAAATTTTTGATTATGTTTTAAAAAAAAACAAACAAACTTATTCAATTTATTCTCAAATTTTTATTATTTTTCAAAATAACAATTTATCTTTTGGGTCTGAACTAAATATAGTATTAATATTTTTATAATGAGTATCGTCTAAGTCTATATGGCCTAGGACAAAAAACTATTTATCTTAATGCAACATTTTTTTTTTCTTTTTTGACCATTGAAAATAATGTTTATTTATTTATCCAAATATGTCAGTTTCTCAGCTTTAATAACCCATTATTTAAAAAATTTCTATTCAATTTCTTCTTCCAAAGTTCATTTTCCTTCCCACCAGGGGCGGTGCCAGGATTTTGTAAAGGGAGGGGGGGAATTTGTGGTGCCCCACTCCTGCCTCCCGCTCTTCTTTTAATACAAACTTTACCCCCTCCCTTATTCTCTGCAAACTCTTAAAAGCACATCCCTTCCTTGATTCCAGCAATCAGTGTTCACTCGTCCTTGGATCATCCAGTGCTCAGCTCCTTTCAGTTCTCCAATCATCTCAAAAGTTGTAAGTCCTACACTTTTTTTTTTATTTTTGTCTTCTTTCTTGCTTCTATAACTAATATTATTTTCCTTTTTTTAATCCAAAAAGATTTATTGATAATTATTAAAATAATATTAAAATTTTACTATTTTAAAAAAAATGAATAAATACTATTGATATAAATTCGGCTTCTTACATTATAAATATCTAGGAAAAGAATATCAATTTAGATTATTCAAATGTAGTTAATATTGCTGCCAATAATGAATCTGCCCTCTATTATTAAATCTCTTTTGATTCTCAAAACATTAAGATTAAATATTTTTCATTATTAGTCTTTCGCCAATTTTAAAAATTATTTTAAATTTTCTCTTATTCATTAGCTTCTTGCAGGCTTTTTGAAAATTGCAATTTGGGCCATAAAATGTGATTCATTTAACTAAAAGTAAAGTTTTTCTCTTTGAATGTTTACAATAATTATGCATTGCAGGCAGCCTCATTATTAGTGTTGGCCTTCCATTAAATAATTACCCCATTCTCTTAATAATGTTTTCTATTTAGATTCTTAAAAATTAAATTTGAAGAAAAGGCTTTTTTAATCACAAATTATATTTTATTAGTAATCCCATTTTTGGTTACAGTAAAAACTATACTTTTTTTTATCGAAACAAATAATTTCCAAGTTCAAATTAATTTATAATACTTTTATCTTGTTATTTCGGATTAATTATTAATGGCACATATATCTAAAACATCGATTTTTATCTTAATATAATTTCATGCTTCTAAAATTGCAGAATACAATAATTTAAAACATATTTTGTATATAATATATAAGAATTAAATGCAAACCAAATTGTTGATCATTTATGAATTAATTATAAAAAAAAGATATACGAAAGGATGTGGCGTGCCAAGTAATATAAATGAGAATAGGTGCAGGCTAGGTTCTTGGCAATGAGAAAATAACTTTTTAAGAGTGTTTTCTCCGAATATTTCGAAGGCATTTAATAGCACTTCTTCATCAGCGGCTGTACAAATAAAAAATAAAATAATTAGAGTGAGTTTAGAGTGATTTTTATATTTAAACATGTATAAACTCACTCTAATTATTTTATTTTTTATTTGTACAGCCGCTGATGAAGAAGTGCTATTAAATGCCTTCGAAATATTCGGAGAAAACACTCTAAAAAGTGATTTTCTCATTGCCAAGAACCTAGCCTGCACCTATCCTCATAAAAAAAAGATCTTTTAAAGAGTGACCACATATAAAACTTATTTTATTTTCACATTAATATTCGTGAATCGAAAATTGTTCTCCATGATTGGAAATTTCTCCACTCAAAAGTAAATTAATTACTTTTTTGAAATTTAGTGGAATAAGATCGTGTTCAGCTTCAACTGATCAAAATAAATGTAGTTTTTTTTTAATATTTATGATTATGAATTGAGAAAAAAGCTTTCTACATTTTAAAATTGATGATTTAAATCTGAAAATGATCGTATCGTGCACAAGAGCACAAACATCGAACATCTTTAATAAAGCAAGTTCTACTTTTCCATCCAAATCAAAAAACAAGTTGTTTTTTTTCTTAAATATCGATTTAAAACAAAAAAAATCAAGTTTTTAAATTGCCAAATTGTATTATTTGCTCCACAAAATCATTTAATAAAAGTGATGATGTTCTATAATTAATTTCAGGCTAATAAGCCTCCTTGAATTTATTCATTTCATTCTGAAAAATTTTTCTTTTAAAAAAAAAAATAAAATAATTAAAAATGCCTTACTAAAGACTAAAAAACTGCCATAAATTTGAAAATTGATCAACAATATTATTTAACGTTGTTAATTTTTAAAAAAATTCTATAGTATATTGTTAAAAAAAAAATCTTTACAAAAAAATTCGTGATAATTTTGAATGAATATTAATATATTAAATAGTTAAAAATTATTATATTTGAAGATATTTTTTATTTATACAATATCTAAGAATGAAATTATTTATAAAATACTTGAGAAATATAAATAACTCACTCAAGAAACAAACAGGTGTTAACAGAGTGCAATATTATTGTCCCATTTTAACTTATTTTAATTAAATTTATATTTTTTATTATTAAAAATCCTTTAAAATTAAATAAAATTTATTGTATATTTTAGAAAATAGTATTATAATATTCGAATTATAATGGACTCGTTTTCAATAAGACTTGTTTTTATTATTATATATTAAAAATAATTTTTAATCAACCATATAAACATGTAATTGATCGAAAATTATAATGTGTAACATATAATATTACTACTTTTGTGTAGATTTATTAATATTAATCAGAAAATATTAATTTAATATAATATAACTCTTTAAATATAAAATAAAGAGGCTGTGATTATAATTTATCTTTCACTGCCATTACTATTTAAATATCTTTCTTTACATATATAAATTTATATATTTAAAATATTGCTCATCATCACAATAGGAAACTTTTATTTAATAAATAAATTAAAACAGTATATATATTAGCAAGCTTTGGGTGAATTCAAGCGTATATGAAATTTTAAAAATAATTTATTTGAATAATTCTAAAATCTGTTTATCTTTAGTGAGATTAGCCGGCAATTGTTTTTTTTTATCCGCAATCGTAGCAAGCTTTGGCTGACGCTTTAATAGAAGCCTAATGATCTCGATTGATCCGCGTTCAATAGCCCGATGCAGTGCAGTACGACCATCAGCATCTTGAGCCAGAATATCAGCTTTAGAATCTAATAAAATATCGACTATATCATAATGACCAGCAGAGGCTGCACGATGTAAGGCTGTTGCCTCTCCTGCTCGCGTTCTTGCATTCACATCTGCACCATGGTTTAGGAGAATTTTGCATATTTTCTTATTGTTATTACGAGCTGCATAATGCAACGCTGTGTATCCAGCATTGTCGCGATCATCGACTCCAACTCCGCGTTTAAGGAGCTCTTCAACACGTGGCTGGTCATCGTGTTGGGCTAAAATAAATTAACAGTAATATTACGTTAGTTTTCTAAAAAGCGATAAATTACTAAATTTTAAATTTGAGGTAAGATGATTGAGGAAAGCAAACATAATTTTATTTGTGAAAATATTTATTTAATCGATTTCGTCAGGTGGATGGAAATCGTCAGCCCAACGTTATTAAAGTATAGTACAAATATATTTAAAACATTTCTCTAATCTTGGTTTGAGTCGATCTAATTCTCTTATAATTTTATTTTTATGCTATGATCAAAATTCCATCAATTGATAAATATATATGTATTATACTTTAATAACGCTGGCCTGACGATGTCCACGTGACGAAATCGATCGCCTATAGATCAAATAAATATTTTCACAAATAAAATTCTGTTTGCTTTCCTCAATCATCTTACCTCAAATTGACAATGGCAACAGAAATAGAGCAATATATTCGACGTACTAAATTTTAATTTGTTTAGTTGTTTGAGGAAAATGTCAACAATTAAGGCTATGTTTTTTGATAAAAATAAAAAATAATTTGGTGAATTTTAACCCACCTGGATAGGAACCAGAGTGGAAATCGTCCGCAGAATGCCAGCAATACAATCTAAATTAAAACACATGTACAGTGAGAGTCAATATTAAGTCCCACCCATGCGTTTTCTACTTGTGATTATTTCATTGTTTTTAAAAAAGCAAATGAAAATCTTTATTGGAAATCTTCTAGGTTTGAACCAAGAAAGTTTCCATTAAAAAATATATATTTTTTTAAAAACAATGAAATAATCACAAGTAGAAAACGCATGGGTGGGACTTAATATTGTCCCTCACTGTACAAAAAGCCCCTAAATGTCCTTAGCAAAAAATTAAATAAAAAAATCGGTGTATTTCGGATAATAGCGGAAATGATCAATTAAAACAAGTTATTAATTGTCAAAAAACACACACAGGTGTTACAAGATTTTTTTCTTAAAACATTTTCATTTGAGCACATATTTCGAGGTGGTTCTTTCATAAATGATAAATAAATTATAAATGAAATAAATAAAGTTTTTTTAATTTCCCCACTGTTGAGGCCATTTAGAGGGTTATTGTATATATATATATTATATATATATGTTGATTTTAAATTTCATTGTTTATAACTCACCAAATTACTTTTTTTTCCAAAATCTTAGCCTTATTAACCTTTTTATGCGATTGCGGCTAATTCTTGAATTAAAAATTACCGAAAGAATTTTACAATAAAAATTACTAATTTGGTTTTTGGAGTTTAGGCTTTCACAGTTGTTGTCATTAATAAAAGAATTGATTTTCGCTTTAATTGTGGTTTATTTGTAAAAATTACAACGTTTCGGCCACTCATCCTGTGGACTTCTTCAGGTACAATTCTGTTAGGATTACAAAGGTTGTTACATTTGTGACAATCTTTGTAATATTAACTGAATTGTACCTGCCACAGAATGAGTGGCAGACACGTTGTAATTTTTACAAAAAAACCACGGTTAAACCGAACTTATTATTTCATTCCCCCCCCCCCCCCCCCCCCCCTTTGTATTACATCTTGTTGATCTAAATTAAGATGAAAACAATATTTTTTTAAATTTTTTATATTTTACCTGCATACCAAATACCTCTTTCAAAATTTAATTCATCCAAAGTTTGATAAACAGAGGAATTAGAATGTTTGCACTCGTGAGAACAATCAGACATCGTTTCTGGAAAATTTTTTTTTATATTAGAAAAAGGATATAAACATTCATAAATTAAATACAAAAAAAAAAAATAATTACCTTTTAAAGAGTTATGAAGTGCAGTGAAAAATAGTCTTTAAAGTGCTATCTAGCAATTCACATATATATATATAATTATTTGAAATTTATAATTCTCTTTGCAAAGTCCATACAATTTCTGCTTCTCCAGTAGTGCTAACAACTCTATATCCTAATTCGCTTAAAGAATTTATTATTGAAATAGGTGGGCCTTGAAAAGAAAATTTTTTTATGAAATGAATTGAATTTATGGTTGATAAGAGAGTTTTTCGTTACCTTTTATATTAACTCCATTTAGCACTTGGGAAGGGTTAGGATATCTTTTTCCCAATGCAAGGACTTCTTCGGGGGTTAAACCAAAAACAGAGGAATCTAAAGAGTGAAGGCTACCCTTCACAGCAACATAAAAATAAGTACAATCCGTCATTTTTAGTGATCTATAAAAAAAATAATTACATTATGTTCACAAAAATTTATTTAAAATTAAAACTTGAACTTTTGAATTATTTATATTAAGCTTTCAGAGATATTCAGAAAGCCAAGAGCAAACATCTATTATAAATCTCTAATTATAAAAAATAAAATTTAAAAGATAAAAGATTGAGCTTAAACAGGCCAAGGCAGTCCAATGGATTCGAGGATGAATCAAAAAAATTTATATATATATATATACAAGTGGAAAAGCCCCCTGGAACCCCTTGCTGGCCGAAGACGAGCAATGCATCAAATTTATTCTTGCTCCCTGTTTGGAAATTTTGCCTTCTGCGATCGATTGCTAAATTCTAAAGTTTCAAATTTCACTCTCCCGCTGCACTTCCTGTAACTGAAGTCAATCAGCGTGACAACAGGCACATACACACAGGGACAGGAAGTCAGCGGCTAGCGCTTTATTTATAGTAATGATAATGATGATTTTTAATTCTCTGACTTCTTGGGTTCCTCCTTATATTTCAAAGCATGCCTTCATCAGCGAGATTCTTCCATTGTCTGGATCAACTAGGATTTGTAAAACAATATTAATAAATAGTAGAAAAATAAAAGGCCGAGCAGCTAGATTTATTTCTTTAATAGAGAAATCACAGCGACGTTTCGGTCGACTATGCGACCATCTTCATGGCTACAATGAAGTTTACAAAAAAACATAACACTCAAGAGGTTGTTATGTTTTTTTGTAACTCCATTGTACCATGAAGATGTTCCCATAGTCGACCGAAAGTCCGTAGTTCTCTATTAAAGAAATAAATCTGCTGCTCGCCTTTTATTTTTCTACTACTATTGATTCACTATTCACCTCGCTAACATAAAATATTAATAAATATGTCCTGATAGCACAATATCATCTGCTGAGAATGCTGAGGCGAAAGTCCGAAATTCAACAATTCGAGAAAAGGCGTCTGAAGGTGTTATAAACATATACATTTAAATAGCCGGGCAACTAATGAATAGGCCAGAATCAATAGCAAAGGGAAATATATTTTTTCCACTTTGGCACACAAAAGAGAAGACGTTTTAACAACGTTTGCTAGGCTTAACTCAAAAATTGAATTTTCGCACTTTCGCCACTATAATTCTCAGCAGGCGATATATCGACTCTCGCCAAAGTGTTGGTTGTCCGCTTCAACGGGAGTTAATAAATTGAGCTAATTAGGACATATTTATTAGTATTGTTTGACTATTCGTGATATATTTTATTGTTAATGGATCTGACAATACAAGAATCTTGCCATTTAGATCGCAGAACCCCTGGGGTTAGCGCAGAGGTATAGGTCTCGCTTATCTTCTGGGGTCAGGTGTTATCCTGTTGGAAGCGAGCGATAGAAACTTTTCTAAATGAATTCCAATTAATTTAGAAAAATAGGGACGGGGTGTAAATGTTTTTATTATTTAATTTATTTTTGTTCTTTTGTTATAGAAAAAAGCAAAATTAATATTTTTGTTTCATTCTCGAATACATTCGAGTCCTTGGGGAGTGTGAAATATAGTTTTAGAAAAATTTTGATTGACTATACAGATTATTATCACCTATCAATAAAAAATAGTCATTTCAGTAAATTGTTGCGATTTAGCTGACCTATTTATTTATTCTACTTAAGATTTGGTAACCTTATCATTGAATATTTTACTAAATATCTTTTATATTTATATAAAATCAAGTATGTCTTACTGGGTTTACAAGTAAGGAGAGGTTCGGGCTCAGAAAATTCCTTTCTCATAGTCCACATATATTCATTATAATCTTGTTTAACTGATGTCGAAGATGAAGCAACAACGCGATAATCGAGCACCTCAAGGGCTGTAAGAATTACGCAGGGGTGCTGTAAATATACGATTGTAGATTCATCCGAGTAACCCCCTGAAGCAAAACGCTTTAACTGTTCAATATCTGTAGCTGAAACAAAAATTTTTTTCGATTTTAAGTAAAAATTTTTAAACTGTATACCAAACAACATCATCCTTTGAGAAACATTGATAAAGAATCCCTTTCTTTTTTTTTCTTTACTTTTGTTAAATTCAAACAAAAGAGTATATTTAACAGAAAATTCGGCTAGGCCAGTGATTCAGTTATAAAATTCAACTGAATATTTTATCATTTTCAAACACCAATTTAATGATGCCTTCTCGAAGGATGATAAAATACAGTGCTTTTCATTAATTCCACAAAATCAAGATAAATTTGCATAGTCCAATCTTTAAAAAAAAAAAAAAAAGGTCAACTTAAATGCAATATATAGAAAATAAATTAAAATATTTCTTATAATTATTTTCTTTTTGAATATTTAGGAGCAAGGCCATTCCCAGGCGTGGTGAGGATTTGAGGGAGGGGGCAAAAACCCCTATGAAATTCCAAGATAAACAAATATATATTTTTAGATATATGCCTGGATGTCTTGAAAATTATATATATATATATATATATATATATATAGTGTTCTGGAAAGTTTCTACGACCGGGTGTATGCGAAGATAAATTTTCTTGGGTTAAGTCGCGTGGAATGTTGAGATTTAGTAAATCTCAAGGCAAATTAACCAAAAAAACTTATCTTCGAGCATATTAGGGGCGTATATAAGGGGGTGGGCCGAGGCCCCCCCTCCCCGAAGTTTAATTTCGTCTTCCTAAAAAAAAAAGGTAAAATGAATTCCATACAGAGGGAAAAAATTTTGCCGCCCTGAGGAAAAATTTAGTTTCGTCAAAAAAAAATTTTCCGCAGGATAATTTTTGAGTTCGCCCCCCCCCCCTCCGAAAAAATTTCTATATACGCCCCTGGAGCATATACTGTATATGTATGAATAAATAATCTTTTATAGGCGCTGAAGATGGTAACCGAAATTCATCCTAGCGCTCTGAGTCCCCCACAAAAGTCTAGCATAAATAACAAGCTATAATAAAACTCAAATATACAGTGTATCTAAAATTACAACCTTGCCCTGTTTCAAATAAAACTAAAAATAATGTTGCAAAAATTCCGCTACATGCGTTTGTTAGGAAAGGCGATTTTCTTTGAATCATTGACTGCGAAAGCTTTTTCTCAGTGGGGGAAGGGGGTAGGAATGGGGCAAACTTACCAAAAGGGAGGAGGCTATATCAACAGAGAAACATAAAAAAATTGGTGGGGGGGGGGGGGGGACAGATACCATTGTCGGGTGCGCTTGCCCCCTAGCCCCGTAGCTGCTTTAAATATTGTGAAATTTCTAATAAAAGTAAAAAATAAAGGGTTTTTCAAAAATGTTGGTAAAAAAATGAACTGAATATTCCGAAATGCTTTTTTTAATATGAAAAGCACTGGTACAAATATGTGTTAATTGGAATTAACAAATTCCATTACAAATTTTGTTTTGTACCTTTTAAACCCGAAACTAGAACTCGCCAAGGATGTTTGTGCCCATAAGAAGCAAGATTACCACGAACTAAGACGTATGGCATCGATTATCTATTAAATAAACAAAGGGCTATCTAAAAAACGAAGCAAGTGGAAAAAAACATCATGTGACGATTGACAATATTTTCAAGATTAAATAAATACTCACATAAAAAATTACGATTTGGATATTAAATTTGCGAATTTGCGAGCTGAGGTGAAAGTCGTGAATAATAATATAAATAGACGCCCAAAATATAAGCGGATTAACTTTGACGTAAAATGTAGGACACTCATCGGAAGTCAAATTTTTCAAGATAGAGTGTTCTCTTGTCAAAATATTATTCTTAAAATTTTAATAAAATTATTCTAATTTTTAATTTCTTATTATTATTTAGAAATAGAAAATCAAAATACTAAGAAAAAATATATGAAACAATTTTTATATGAAAAGCGCAAAAATTCGAAAAAATTAGAAAACTTTTTGTCATTAATTCATATATTTTCTTTATCTTTAGGTTTATTTATATTTTTCGAGAATAAATTTAAAAAAAAATGTTTAAATTATAAGGAATAGTGTGATTAACTTATTTTTTTCATTTTTAAGTTCAACAAGTAATTGAGCCAACCTTATTGTCAGAAGCATGCTCTACATTGCGCATGCGTATGTAAAAGAGTCGATTCAATTACTTTCTAAACTCTAATAAAATAACTATATTTAAAAATTAATAAACCATATTGATAGTTTTTCTTTCATCTTTTCACTTTTTTATATTTTTTTATACTAACTTGACTATTTTAAATTTATAAAGTAAGTAATTTTTTTTTAATTTTTTCAAATATTTTCTCTTTTCCAGCTCTTATTGAACGGAAGCCCGAATCTGCTTGCGTAGTCGTTCAGAAAACCTCCTCCTTTTCCGGTTCGGCCATTTTTATACTGGTGACATTTTTCTGTTTGCTCACCACAAATCTCTTCCCATCTTCCTAAAATGAGGATTTACAAGGATATCTTTACAGGTAAATTTATTTTATTGGTTTATTGTATTATTATTTTCATTAATTTTTTTCATCCTTTTTCATATATTAAAAATTTGGCACTTTATGTTTGGGGTTATACATACCCTTTATATTCTAGTTTTCTTTATATTTAACACTCTTGTTAAAATGACAAATTTGTATTAAATATATTTTGTTGTTTAAAGAAAATCATCAATTTATATTAATTGAATATTATAAGACTTTTCATTCATCTTTGACAATTGCACCCATATGCTTTTAATGTTAACCTCAAAAAAATCCTAATTCTAATTTTTTTCTAATAATTTCAGGTGATGAGATCTTCTCTGATACCTACAAAATGAAACTCATCGATGATGTTCTTTATGAAGTTTATGGCAAAGTGAGTATACAGTCTAAATTTAGATAAACAAATGTGGAGTCATCATCTACTTTGAATTTATACTTTTTTACCCATCCATATTTTTATAAAAGTACAAATTTATTTCTATTTTGAAAGAAATATTTAAATTTTTAAAAAAAACAAATAGGTTTTTTAGAGTAATAAATTAGGTGCAAATGGTGAGGCCGAAGGAGGTCAAATAAAAAACAAAGTTAGTTTTTCTTATTTCACGAGTGGTTTTTATTAGAATTTGCATTTAACCTCATTTCAATTTCTTCTCTTTCCCCTGAGATTGAAATTTTTATTAGTGATTCTATCGTTGCTGATTGTGGGAGCTTGCTAATACACAATTGATTAACAAACACATTTGCTTATAATCTTTTTCCTAAGAGCCCGTGACCCGTGGCTCAGAGAGAAGACACTAGCCCGGGTCCCGAGTTCGTTTTCCGTCCCAAGCGAGAAAAATTTATTTCATTTGAAATAAATAGAGATGGGGTCTTAATGGCCTTAGATTCCGAAAAAGACCTTAAATAAAAAAATAAGTTAGTATAAGGGTATTTTATGGCTGGTGGAATTTGTATCAGGAATGAAAGTTAGAAGAAAACGCCAAAATTTTTTCTTTAAAAAATATATTTTAACAGCTGACGTTTCGGCTTTGGTCAAAGCCATCCTCGGAGCTGTTATTGGTCATTATGTATATATGTTTTGAATTGTATTTAACAGGAAAAAAAAGTCTTCAGTTCGAGACTTCTATCACCAATACAATATATTTATTTTATTTTTTGTGCCTAATGTGATAATTGACTCAGGGCAATACAATTTCATCTAATGACATAACAGCTTCGAGGATGCCTTTGACCAAAGCCGAAACGTCAGCTGTTAAAATATATTTTTTAAAGAAAAAATTTTGGCTGCGTTTTCTTTTAACTTTCATTCCTCATAATCTTTTCCTGGACAGTCATTTTGTAAAACCAACCACTAATTCATTATTTTATTATTACAGTGAATATATCAAAGTTTAAAGCACCCTTACGTGATTATTTCATTGCTTTTATAAAAGAAAATGGAAATATTTATTGAAAATTCTCTTGGTTTGATCCTTGAAAGTTTCTATTAAATATTTTTCATATTTAAAAAAAAACTCACCCTGGTTATTCCATTGATTTATATTTTTATCTAATCAGTGCGTTCCTTTAGTGTTTAACACTAAAAAGCAAAAATAGATCAAACCAAAAAAAATTAGTATAAAATACTAAGCAGTTCATTGATCTTGATTTTTATTTCTTTATCCTTGAACTTTGACTTTTTATGTAACAAAATTAATTAAAAATAAAAAACTATATTAATATCATTGTTAATTGCTCCTTTACTAAATATAAAGAAAAAAAAAGATTTTTAGTAAGTGAGTCAATACTAATTTAAACAATTTTTTTATTTCCCAGCTTATCACAAGAAGACAAGGTGATGTCCAAATTGAAGGATTCAACCCATCTGCCGAAGAAGCTTCCGAAAATACTGACGAAGCTGTCGAAAGCGGTGTAGATATCGTCCTAAATCATAGACTTCAAGAAAGTTATGCCTTTAATAATGACAAAAAAGGATTTACTCTTTATCTTAAAGACTATATGAAAAGGTATATATTTCTACTATTAACTCTATTTTATTGGATAAGGGGAATAAATTTGAGCTTTCACCTACAATTTTCTTTAATCTTGTGATTAGGCGAGATAGGAGAGTCCAAAACTAAAAAATTTATAACTAAGTAGGATTCTGGGTCTCAGTCCAATCAAGGCTTGTGAACTTTATATCTTATTCAAATATATGCTATATATCACAAATTTATTATACAAATTCAAATTTTTTTCTTTTAATTAATAGATTGACAATTAGCCCTTTTTGCTGGGACATGATTCTAACTCGTCACACATTTTTTTGGAATTGGATTTAAATTGATTTTGGCTAATGATCTTTTCAAATTATGTAGTCTTAATAAAAAAAAAAACATTACCGGTATAACTTTTATTATAGCCTATAAAGCGTTAGCCACTGACTTGTTATGTTTAGTGTGCTTCCTGAAGGCGAGCAATTGCAAAATTTCCTAACAGTGAGCAAGAATAAATATGATGCATTTGCTCGCCTAAGGCGAGCAAGGGGGTCCAGGAGGCTTAGCCCTCTGGCAAGTGGTAAAGCCCGCCGAAGGCGGAATTAGGTAAAATAGGAAATTTGGCCATTCTTCACTCGCTTTTTCAAATATAATTAGCACTTTTAGAAAAACTTAACATTTTGATCATAAGCTAACTTTCCTTTTCCTAAGAAACAACATATTTCATAAAAAATCTTTTATTTAATTTATAATCTATTTTATTTTATTTTTTTTAGACTTCTTAAGAAATTAGAAGAGAAAAGCCCAGATGACGTCAACGTCTTCAAAAATAATACAAATAAAGTTGTTAAAGATATTCTTGGCAGGTTTAATGATCTTCAATTTTTCACCGGTTAGTATTTATTTTTTTTTTTTAATAAATAAATAAAATTTATTATTGATTAATAAACCATGTAATGGTTATCACTTCTATTTCTAAACAGTGCTACTCGTTCAGAGTTAGAAATTTATTTTTATGTTCATTTCAATTCTCTCGATGGTACATTTAAGAATATCATGTTGTAAAAACTCGAGTGTATAGTTTTCTTTTTTTCACAAAAGAAAATATATATTTTTTTTTTGTTTGCACCGTTTAATAAATTTCTATACCAGAGGGCGCCATCGGACCTTATTTCTATCCAATCTTATATTTTAAATAAACTTGCGATTCTCAAATTTTTTAATTCTCAAATTTAATAATTTTCACATACCAAATAAACATAACAAATTTAAAATGTGGTTATTAACTTATCCAATGGTTCTCAGGCCTTGGGGTTCGCATCTCATCTCATACCACAATTTATTTCAACCGAATTGGGTACCAACATGGGCGTAACTAGA
>JAKCPI010019785.1:0-11037 GCA_023213315.1 Euborellia annulipes | reverse complement strand
TACAATTTAAATAATATAAAGAAATATATGTCGATTTTCGAAATTTTGAAGGATAAATCAATATAATCTCGCGATATGTTTTTGTTGGATATGTATAATCAATATTAATTTCGTTTTTATAAGAAAATAGACAGAGAAGAACGAGTAAAAGAATTAGATTTTCGGTGGCGTCATTTCAACTTTCTCTTGGGGGGGGGGGGGGGGGCAAACATTTTTTTTCTTAAAATTTACTTACAAATGGATACTCAAATTTGGCCAAAACATATTTAATTTAATTAATTGTTTAATTTTGTACAGTTTGTATACTCGTAGATGTATTTTGGAGTATTTTATTTAGAATAATATAAATTTTATAAAAATCAGAGCCCTTGGGGGAGGGGGGGGCAAATGCCCCCCCTGCCCCTCCCCTCCCAAATGACGCCACTGTTTCCGGTTTATTTGTAAAAATTACAACGTTTCGGCCACTCATTCTGTGGCCTTCTTCAGGTACAATTCAGCTAAGATTATAAAGGTTTTTACATCTGTGACAATCTCAATTGAAACTCAACCTTTATAATCTTAGCTGGTTGCCTGAGGGACCACAGAGTGGTGGCCAAGCGTTACTTTTTTGAAGCCACAGTTAAACCCAAAATCTAATTCTTTTACTAATGATAACAACTGTGAAAGGCCTAAACTCCAAAAAGGAGAATTCCATTTTCCAGGAAATTTTTGTCGAAATTGTATAAAATTGATTAAAATGATTTGTATTTGTGTTAAATTTACTTAGAAATGTATATGATATTTCATATTAAATGTTTAATAAATTATACTATAATTAAGATAGATTAGAACAGGTCTTTTTAGGAGGAAACAAAGTGTTACGATTTCATTGACGCGCATTGCAGTTTTGTCATCCAATATTTTTAAATTGATTTGATGTGACCTAATCCAGGTTTGGGCAGCTTTTGCACGCCATTCATCTTAAGGTTTGTACGTATGACAAAAAGATCGTACGTACATGTGTATATTTGTATAATAAATATATATCATGCCTTTTGATTCAATTCCCAATCATTTCTTTTATACCCTGCAATTTTCCAATTAGTAGAGAAACGCCTATATATTAATATATATGAGACAAAAAGAGAGAGTATTTTTTCTTTTTCTTACTTTTCTTTCTGTGTTCAAGATGCAATTTATTTTTTCTTATTGAAGAGAATACTTTTCCTAAACATTTAAATGAATGTTTATTCAAAAATGATAAACTTATAAAATTTGTATTGCACAGAAGACAAGGAAAAACAGGTCCTGAAAAAAAAGAGAAAGAGAAATATTATTTTATAATAATAGTAGAAAAAATTAATATTAAATGAGAATAATAAAATTTAATGGCAAAGATTAAATCATTTTTTGAGATTTATTTCATGTATATATATTGGGAGCCCAAGATTCTTTCATTGTTGTCATCGTTCTTTATCCAATTTCTTCATCATATATATATATATATATATATATATATATTTATATTTATTTTCAGGACCGATGGGGGATGGTCGTATTAGGGCATTCCCAGTGGGAGGAGTGAAATTCTAGTTTCTCCCTACATCTCATTATAAATTTTTTTGAATGATCCGTGAACTCAAAAAGGAAAAAAAACATCAAAAAATGGAGTAAAATCGCAAAAAATAAAAACCTTAAAATATTTGAGCTTTTTTCAGTTTTTTGCAACACATTATTAATTAATATATATTGTCTATATGACCGGTGTTCATATTAATTTGTCTATCCCCTATATATATATGTAATTCACTAGAGTTGAAGAGGGCATTCCCTATGGCACTAGGACTAATATGACAGATAATTTTTTGACGTTTTTCTATAAATCTCCTTAAGTTTTCTTAACTACCCATGTAATCCGTATGACAACTATCCATCTTTACTATGTAATATTTTAGATTAAAAAAAAGAAATAGGTTTGGAAGTTAAGAGACAGTAATTAAAATATAAATTTCGACTTTTATTTATACAAATAATTAATAATAGTTTCATTTTTTTGAAAAATTATTTTCAGAATGTATCAATTTTATTAATTTTTACTAACCACAAAGCTTTTTTGTGTAATAAATATAATAAAGAATAGATGTAAAAAAAAAATCAATATATTAAAAAGATTACCTATATGAATGGGATATTTTAAATCAATTTCCTCTTCTAGCATCGACATTTTTATATCACTGGTTATGCAACAATTGAAAAACAAAGAATATAATAATAAAAAAAAGATATAATTGATTGTTGTTTCGATAAATTAGAGAGATTCATAGATGTCAAAAAGAGCGTTGTGTTGTGAACGCTTTAATTCAGGAATAAATTGAAGGAACTTGGAACCTGGAACAGCTAGAACAAGGAACATGGAAAAGGTCAAGTGACAGAAGAGAACAAAAATTTAGCCCACGGGCTTGGTGTAGAGGTTAGCGTGCTAACCTCGTATACCAAAAGTCGCGGGTTTGGACCCCAGGCAGTCTGATGATTTGGATGCCAAACATGCCAAATGGCATAAATAAGAATGCCTGGACCCCCAATATGTATATTAATCAATAACGGATATCATCAAAGTCTTATATGGGCAAGCAAGGGGGGGTAAAGGGGGTGAGATTTAAAAAATAAATTACTTTTTTCGAAAAAAAATGTATTTTTAATGTAAAATTTTAAAAATTAATACTTCAAAATTTGATTTATATATTATATTCTGGCAAGCAAGTACAGAATGCGCCTTTAAATTACCGAAATTAAGAAAAAAATGTGTGCTGTGCGCAGAGTTGGCAAGTTTTATCCCGCCCAGTATAATAACGGTTTTATACATGTATAAAACTATTGCGGATAAAACTAGGCGGATGTATAAAAGGTATAAAACTGTAAAAAAACCAACCCCTCCACCTGAAAAAACAGCTTAAAAGCTTTTCATATTTTATAATGTTCTAAAGCATTGACGATGTTGTTTGCTTTTTATTTAGTGAATAATATAATCAAAATGTTAATAATTGAAAAATGAAATTTTATTTGAACTTCCTTTCTCGTCGGGTTTGCGCATGCGCATCCAAGTTTTATACATTTTATACGTTTAATACATTTTATACAAGTTTTATCCGCAATTTTTGTATAAAACTGCAAAATCGTGTATAAAACCCAACTCTGGCTGTGCGACCAGCAGTTGGCAGTTTTTATTTATCCCGCCGAGTATAATACATGGTTTTATACGTGTATAAAACTATTGTGGATAAAACTAGGCCGATGTATAAAAGGTATAAAACTGGAAGAAACCACCCCCCCCACCCCTGAAAAAACAGCTTAAAAGCTTTTCATATTTCATAATGTTTTAAAGCATTGACGATGTTGTTTGCTTTTTATTTAGTGAATAATATAATAAAATGTTTATAAATGAAAAATGAAATTTTATTTGAATTTCCTTTCTCGTCGGGTTTGCGCATGCGCATCCAAGTTTTATACATTTTATACAAGTTTTATCCGCGATTTTTGTATAAAACTGCAAAATCGTGTATAAAACCCAACTCTGGTGACCAGTCACTCCAGATTACCCCCACCCCCTGACATTACACAAATCTAAATATTTAAATGTTGTAAATCATTTTTTAAATTAATAAAAAGAATTATATAAGAAGCTCGATTGCTTTGTCTTTGACTCCATTGAAAAGGCAAGCGAATGCCGCGTCTCTTTATCTCTTCCATGACTTGGCCGGCTAAAAAATTCCTCACATGTCAGCTGATTAAATTATTTATATTTCATCTTAATTATTTTCATTTTTTAAGGTCAGTAATGCATTTAAATATTCATTTAATTGGTTCAGGATTATTATTTTCAATAAATTAAATATTTTAAACTCGTGATTCAATATGATAACCTTTCTTTGTCTGTCTGTCAAATTTAATTTTCATTTTTATTTAATATTTCATTTCTTTTAATCATTTAATATTTATTTTAAAATTAATTCGTTATACAAATTATATAAATCAAATAGATTATTCGTTTTATTAACTCATTCACTACTTCTTTCACTTTGACAAACAATTTTTTTTTCCTTTAATTTTTAATTTGTTTAAATAATTGTGTTTTGTTTAAAATTATTTTCCTTAATTCGTTTATCCCTAGTTTGTAAAATTATTATTTAATGAACTTTTTAACATTATAATTCCTATAAAGCTTCAACTTTTGAGCTAAGGTCAGTTGAAGGGAAAAAAACATTTATTTAATAATCAGACTATTTCTATCAAGATTAACTAATACAAATAATTTAATTACATGTTTAGAAGTATTTATATAAATTATTTTTGGATTTTTTTTATTTTTAAGATAGTATTTTAATCACTCTTTTCAAATCTTTATATAATTACTTATGTTAAAAATCTTTATTAAATGATTTATTTTTTCATTTTAGATGTGATTTCGATCTAGGACTCCTCTTCAACTCATATATTTGGAGCTCTGAGAGAAAATTATGTCACTCAAATATATATATCATAGAATTTTATTCTTGAAATGGATAGAAATGAAACAAGGTAAGCCTCAATAATTTTTGATTAACATATATAACAAAATCAAAACACTAATTTTTTATATTAAATTAACTCCGGGCGTCAGGGACTAATAATCTTTTAATATTAAATTTATTTATTTTTTATTTTAGATGTGATTTAGACCAAAAGACATCCCTTTCATTTGGAGTTTGTAGAGCACACTATCATATATATATATATATGGCCTTAATAATTTAATACAATAATTTGATTAACAGACATAAAAAAAATGAAAAAACGATTAATTTGAATTAGCTGATAATTACATTTTCTTTTTACTTTTTATTTCAGAATTCCTTCGAAGATTCTTCTTGTCATTGATTCAAGTTAACTCATTGTCATCTAACTTTGCCATTTGGTCAGTTTATTTATTTTCATCACTCTATTTTTCTAATAATTAGTAACTATCATGGCTTTATAGCAAGATGGTTCTAGAGTCAAGGAATGACAAAATTTGGGTTCCTCTTTTTATTTCTTTCTTTATTTAAAAGTATTTACAAACTTGAAGTCTACTGGAGCTAAAGAGAAAACTAAAATTCAATCCAAATTTTATATATTTTGAATCTTGAAATTTTAAATTCAAAAACAAAATTTTTAATTTCTTTATTCTATTAATCTTATTTGAAAATTTTTCTTAAATATCCTTTACTATAATAATTTTTAATATTTTATATATTGCAATATAATTCTAATTTAATTGCGAGATGGGTGGATATTTTAGGTAATAGTAAAACATTTTTTTTAACTTTTTTTTAGTTATATTAATTATTAATAATTTTAAATGACATTAACGAGTTGCAATGATTCAATTTTTTATTTCTATGCAGTGGTATATATATAAATAATTTTAATTCTCATTATTTGATAATTATATATTTTTTCTTTTATTTTAGAATTCCTTCCAAGATTCTTCTTACCTTTGATCCAAGTTATCTCTCTATCTCCGTGAAGCTGGGGAGTAAAAATGCTCTATTGTTCTCAAACGCATTCTGCGCTACTTTGGTACACAGAGAAACTGACCTCGAAAAGATCAATATAGAGGGCAAAGTCCAGGGGAAATGACCAGGATCAAGATGGATCGACCAGTTGGAATCATTCACAGGCAGTTCGCTTCGGATTTCTACTGCGAGGGTGTTGAATAGGAGAGGAATGGCCTCTGGCCTTGGCAAGAACGATTTTTCCACTGACATACGAGGCGTCAATTTGCGCTTACGACTAAAAAGCGAACAAGTCAAGGTGAGCAATTCTTACTACTCTAATCTGTGGAGCTTATATCACATTTAGCCATTTCTAATCAAATAATTACAGAGGATCAAGCTCCCCTATGCGTTTTCTTAAATGAATATTTTTTATAAAAGAAAATGAAAATCTTTATTGGATTTCTTTTCTACGTTCGACTACAAAAGATTCCATTAAAAACTTATCATACTTTTTTTAATAACAATGAAATAATGACATGGAAAACGCATGCGGGTGCTTTGGTCGGTATATAATTGTGACATGAAAAGGTACCAACCAACTTCATCGGGGTCAAAATTGAGTTCTTATGCTCTCTGTACAGAACACATCCTGCTGAACAAGCCGTTATTGTTAGAATTTTTTAATCATTTTTGTTTGAAAGATATGAAATTGGTATGAAAAACCTAGTTTAGAGAAAAATGAGTTTAAAATTTGTTTAGTCCCTTTTCTCTTATCTCACCTTTGTCTTGTTTTTTTTCAATCTTTTGTTCAATTCTGAGACGAGGTTTTTTTTTTACCTTTATTTTTAACTGCCACAGCTACACTCGTCGGCACAGAATTTAGGTGTGTTAGTTAATTTAAAAAATCTTTAATTATTTTTTAAATAAACGTTAATTTTTTCAGGTCAAACGTATGCATCAACGTTTTCGAATTCTCATCTTCAGGACCTGTTTTTTTTTTAAATGTTTACATCATTATTCAACATATATTAAATATGTCAATCATATATACATATAAGGTTTTCATTTTATTTAAATACTTTTCAATAGTTTAAATTTTTTTATGTACAGTGAGGGACAATATTAAGTCCCACCCATGCGTTTTCTACTTGTGATTATTTCATTGTTTTTAAAAAAATTTTATTTATTTTTTAATGGAAACTTTCATGGTTTAAACCTAGAAAATTTCCAATAAAGATTTTCATTTTCTTTTATAAAGACAATGAAATAATCACAAGTAGAAAACGCATGGGTGGGACTTAATATTGTCCCTCACTGTACATCAATATATTATACTGGCCTGATTCAAATTAACAGAATTTTCTGGGTTTTTATTATTATCCAATATGCGTATATATATATATATATATATAATTTCCGATTTATTGTCACAATTTTTATTTAAATTTTATTTTTTATGTTTAAATGTGTGCTTAAATTGACTGTAATAGAATTAAGAACACATTTAAACACATTTAAACATAAAAAATAAAATTTCAGAAGAAATATCAAGGTTAAAATATTCCTTTTCATCGCCCTAAAATTAACCAAAATGGGTGGAAATAAATAGGGGGCTATCCCATGAAAACGGTACGTGGTGTGAGAAAAAGCAGGTCATATTTGGATTCAAGAGGTCATTTTACTTAAGAAATTATGTCGGGGCTTTTTCTTGCCGACTAGTGTAGGCGTAATCTATTCGTATCTTACTTGAACAAGTAGCTTATTATTATTATTATTATTATAAACAAATAAATAATATATTTGGTGGCTGCACCCCCAGGGTGGCGAGAAAGCATTTTGAGAGGTGCTAGTCGATTTATAGAAATCTTTCTCTAAAATTTTATCTTTTTACTACTTTTGAGGTTATAGGGGGTGCGATAGTATATTTTATTCCTCTGTTTAAAGATAGGATAGAATTTAACTCTATCGGATAATCAAACAAATATTGCCTCCTCCTTTGAAATGTATTAATAAGGAATCCTTTTTAAGGGGGTTTGAATAAAATATTACTATATACTGTAGTTAAAAAGAATATTTGGAAAAAGGGTTAATGGATAAATAAAACAATTAATTATTTAATAAAATAATCTTTATTGAATATTTAAAATATGGTAATACAAGAAGATAAAAAATAATATTAATAAATATTTCTTTGTTTCAGAAGAAGGAACTTTAGGAAAAAATCCATTTGAGTCATCCTTATGATCAAAGAAACAGCACACATTTACATTTTTACTTTCTCTTACCTATGTATATATGTAATATATATATATGAGAGAAAGTATTGGATTCATGTCAAAAATTCGATGTCGAGATTTTGATGGATCTTCACGTTTTGAGGTCCCCTGAATCCAAAAAAGTGGTTTTCGCGACATGGTCTGTCTGTGGGTGGGTGGGTGGGTGTGTGGGTGGGTGTGTGGGTGGGTGGGTGTGTGTGTGTTCAATTTTAAGCATGAAGGAATTGAGCTATGAGGTTGAAATTTTATATTTAAGTTAAACACCCCCCGGGACCGGAAAAATAAGCTTTTAATCAAAATCGGCCAAAGAGTACTAGTACTTTACTGATGTACTTTTTCAGTTTTTTTCGATTTTCTCAAAATTTGCTCCAACGATTTTTTTTAAAATTCAAAAATCAATTATTTTTTAGATGCTCTTTAAAATGTATATTCTCATTTTGCGATTGAAATCTTCTGAAGACCACTTTACTCCTGTATTTCATAGGGAAGATAGGAGAAATGGTTCCCATGGTAACAAAATATAAATATTTTCCCATACTTATAAATTTTACATCTTGAATTCATATGTTCCGTACTGTCGGGAACTAAATATATCTCGACACAAAAAATCTGGTGTGACAAGCACAGTACACAACTTTCGATTACCGAAGGTAAGAGAAAGTTGTGTGATGTGCGCCAGTCACACCAGATTTTTTTTTTTTTAATTGTGAACTGAACTGGATCTCTACTATTGCGATGATATTAATGAGAATAAAACGTCACACACACCACATCTCGCTCTTAAAAGGTATTTATTATTTGCATATGGGTCAAATCGACAAATATTTTTCCTGACCCCCGCGGAATTCGCTGAAAATTTCCTATCTTTTTTCTACCCCTTAAAAGACATTTTTGAGAATTTTTTCAAATTTTTTTACCCAACTAAAAAAAAGTTATGGATTTTTGAGAAAGACTGCTCTTTTTTTTTCAAATAACTATAACTTATTTTAAAATTGATATTTCGGAACCCCGCAAGGCTATAAAAATTTTGTTTTTACTTTCTCTTACCTATGTATATATGTAATATATATATAGAGAGAAAGTATTGGATTCATGTCAAAAAATCGATGTCGAGATTTTGATGGATCTTCACGTTTTGAGGTCCCCTGAATCCAAAAAAGTGGTTTTTGCGACATGGTCTGTCTGTCTGTGTGTGTGTCTGTGTGTCTGTGAACAAAATATCTCAAGAAAGGAAAGAGCTAGGAAGTTGAAATTGTATATTTAGGTTAGGCACCCCCATGGGACGTGACACGAAGCTTTTGAACAAAATCGACCAAAGAGTACTAGTACTTTACTGATTCACTTTTTCAGTTTTTTTCGATTTTCTCAAAATTTGCTCCAACGATTTTTTTTTAAATTCATATATCAACTATTTTTTAGTTGCTCTTTAAAATGTATATTCTCATTTTGTGATTGAAATCTTCTGAAGACCACTTTACTCTTGTACTCCATAGAAAAGATAGGAGAAATGGTTGCCATGGTATCAAAATATAAACATTTTGCCATACTTATAAATTTTACATCTTGAATTCAATTGTAACCTACTGTCGGAAACTAAATACATGTCGACCCAAAAAATCTGGTGTGACAAGCACAGTACACAACTTTCGATTACCGAAGGTAAGAGAAAGTTGTGTGCTGTGCGCCAGTCACACCAGATTTTTTAATGTAGTTTTCAGAAAAAAATACAAAAATTATTTCAGAAGCCCGGATATATGAAATATTTCAGTTTTTTTGAAAAAATCCTAATTTTAAATTTAAAAGTAAAGTACGAGATTGAAAAGAAAAACAATTTTTAGTATGATGACTTAAAATTTTCGAATAAAATATCATTTTTCAACTTCTAAAGTTTCACGAGAAAGCTGAAAAAATTTCATAAAAAAGTTACGTAAAAAATAAACCAAATTTCAAGAAAAATTTTTTTATAACCAAAAAAAAAAAAACAGAAGCAATCGTCGGCGCATCTTGAAATCAGGGGGGATAATTGTAGAATTAGTTCAAGTTTTTTTGAGTTGAAAAAAAAAAAAAAAATGGTCGGACTAAAATTAGGGTTTTTTCAAAAAATCTGAAATATTTCATATATCCGGGTTTCTGAAATAATTTTTGTATTTTTTTCTGAAAACTACGTTAAAAAACAAATTTTTTATAGCCTTGCGGGGTTCCGAAATATCAATTTTAAAATAAGTTATAGTTATTTGAAAAAAAAAGAGCGGTTTTTCTCAAAAATCCATAACTTTTTTTTAGTTGGGTAAAAAAATTTGAAAAAATTCTCAAAAATGTCTTTTAAGGGGTAGAAAAAAGATAGGAAATTTTCAGCGAAATCCGCGGGGGTCAGGAAAAATATTTGTCGATTTGGCATGGAATGACCCATATATTTCACTTTCGTAAAGGGTTAACATTTTATTTTTATTACGATATTATTAAGAGAATTTTTAATTTAGACAGCATTTTAATTATTAATTATTTATTAAAAATATAAATACTGTACAACGTTTCGACTGCTTATTATGCAGTCGTTCTCAAGTACTGTTGCACTTGTTCCGATTCAAGTTTTAATATAAATTAATATAAAAATGTGGTCTAAATTATTAAATAATAATAATTCAAACCACATAAGCTTTAATAAACTGATTTTATTTTAGAATATGTGAGGTTTCACTAAATTGTAAATGAAAGAAATATTGAATTTCTAACTCGATATTTTTCGGGCTATTAACCCATCTTCAGGAGTGCATGTGACTGATTTTATTTTTATATTTTCTTTCTGAACATTTTGTTATCAAATTTTTTAATAATCCATTCTAATTAAAATTTTATTACCTGGTATTATATATTTTTTGAATATTCTCTTTCTTCTATATAGTTAACAAGAAAATATAATAATTTTTATCTTTTACAGAGGTGGTTATTGCTAGAGGTCGACTTCTCCCTTCACCATCGACCTTCTCGCTCGAGCATCCCCATCTCAGCAGCGCACTTCGAGGCTCTCTGCTCTACTGGGTAAGTCTAAGTCCAGACAATTAAATTTTATTTTTTTGTTTATGAAATAATTTAAAATTCAAAATTTTCGACTTGCAATTTCTAATACTCTCTGAGAAGATTTTTACATAGAAAAAAAATAATTACAAAAATTATTTGTGATGAAATTGTTTAATTTTATTTTCCAAAAAAGTGATTTTCGCAACATGGTCTGTCTGTCAGTCTGTCTACCTGTGTGACTGTGAACAAAA
>JAKCPI010019783.1:0-103906 GCA_023213315.1 Euborellia annulipes | reverse complement strand
ATGGTAACGGAATTTTTTTTTTTTAATTATATTTTATTTCTGTCTTTGTTTCCGAGAAAAATGACGTCACACGTTTGTTGCCTAGACGAGAAACACGAGAAACCAGCTCCTTTAAGTCACTATCTATATCTCACTTGCTCTCATTACCTTCTCTCTCTACTCGCTTTAAATTCAATTTCTGGCTCTTCCTTCTATAGAGCCCATTGGCTCTATGGGGATTTGCGTAATTTAGATGATGCTTAAGAGCTTTTAATGAATCATTTCAATTAGATTTGTGTTTTTAATAAAAAAATATAACTTTTAATTTAGGCCTGGGTAAATAAAGGCGCGAAAACGCGCCTTTCGTTCTCCCGCCAGTCTCATATAGAAAAGCAGGTCTTAATTTTGTGGAGTTCATTTCTTGATATTTATTTAAATTCATTTGCATATAAAAAGTTTTACACCCATATTATTATTATTTATTCACTTATTATTTGTTTAATATAACCATGATAGGATAGCGCAATTATTAGGCAATAGGATGTAAAAAGGAAAATAAGATATGACTTAATCTCGAACTATCATTTCATTCGTAAGTATTTTACCTTTTTTATTTAATTGAAGTAAATATCAGGCATTTATTAAACTTATATTTATTAAATTAGGTCTCTGAAAAGGAATCAAACATGAAAATATATTTTATGATGTAAAATTTCCGAATGATACAAGTGGAATTTGTCAGATCTTAATTCATCATTATTCCAATACTTAAAATATTTCAAGAAATATTTGTCTGGGTATGTATAAAATATATCTTTTAAGAAATAAAGTAGCTTTTGAAGTAAGCCTTGTTGGTAGTTATCTTTAAAGAAACTTTAAATGAAATTCTTAGGAAATATTGCCACTTTCAATGTCATTTTCCAGTCATGGGATCCATCAAAAGACAATGCCATAAATATCACTTATCAGCTTACATCCACTTCGAGACTGCATTCTTAACTTCAACCTCCTGTTTAAATTGATGCCCTTGTGTAAGTATTTAATTTAATTATTTAATCGAGAATGACACGGAAATTCTGATCCATTTGGCTACCAAATAATAATCTATTTTTTTTGCTGCATGTTTATAGAAGTATAGTTAAGGAATTGGTCAGTGTTTTTAAAAAAATTGATAAACTCTTTCTTTTCGTTCCTATCTATGACCATGGGCGTAAATAGAGAATTTGGCTGGTGGAGGGCCATGGGACCAGCCATCATCCGAGGGGCCTGGAAGGCCCTATATTGATTCAAATTTTCTTGGTTCGGGGAGACTTCTGGGGGGCGGGACCCCCATGCTATGACATGAATTGGGTCGTATATAAGCGGGTACATCTGGTACATATTACACGAGCCCGAAATGAGATTCCAAATTCACTGTTGGCAATTGAAGTTAGGTTGAACAAAGTTTTCTGAGAACCTAGCTACACCAGTGGTTAATTAGGAAAATAAATTTTTCAATTCCATACTTTTTATTTTCAATAATTTCATCATATTTTATAAAAACAATGAAATAATCAAATGTACAGAAAGCATGAATAGAGTTTAATAACAATTAAAAATTGAAAGGTACAATGAGGGACAATATTAAGTCCCACCCATGTGTTTTCAACTTGTGATTATTTCATTGTTTTTATAAAAGAAAATGAAAATCTTTAATGGAAATTTTCTACGTGTGAACCATGAAAGTTTCCATTAAAAAATATATAATATTTTTTTTTTAAAACAATGAAATAATCAGATGTAGAAAACGCATGAGTGGGACCTAATATTGTCCCTCACTGTACCTATAATTATATGTTGTCCTCCTTTTAAATTCATGTTTACATTTCGATCCAAAAGATGATAGTAAATTTGAAAGTCGATCATCAGAAATGTAAGAAATTCTTCATTTGGCATTGAATTAATTATTGGCGAATTTGTTACTACAACCTGAGGATTTCCTATGGGGATAAATTTATCTTCATTTAATAGCCCTTGGATTTGAGTTGACCAAATAGTTTTCTCGGGAATGTTTATATTTTCACTCAAAGGCTGATCTTCTATTTTAATTTGAGTAGGCCTATTAATAGGATGGTGAAATTGAGGGTTTAGAGGTATTTTATGTATTTCAGTCTCTTGAGGTATAATAATTTAGAAATCAAAAGATCTTAAGGTGCGCGTCTAGAAAAACCGTTAAAACATGATTGACTCGAGGCGGCAAGAGATGGCGTTAGTGTTCCCCATAGGAATACACGGAACTTGTTCCATTTCATTCTAGAGCTTCCAGCTAATTAATTAAAGGCAAAAAATTAATTATTCTTTAACACAATGATTACTAATTTAATTATCTACAACTTATAGAGCTCCTTTTTTAAAAATATCTTTTATTTAATGCGATTAATCTAAAAAAAAATTTTTTTTTTGAAAAATCAAAAAAAGGGCTTCTATAAGTTGTAGATATTTTAAATAGCTTTAATTTAAAAAAAAATTTGAGGTCGATAGCTTCAAAATTGTGACCACTGGAAACTCCCAAAATTAGCACCCCGAGACGCACACCTTAAATGATAATAATAAAATTTTATTTACAAATTAATTTTTTCGAATATAATCTTTATTTTTAGAATTTTATAAAATTGTGGATTAAAGAAGAAGCCAGCTTAATAAGAATGGAATAGAATAAATGCTAATACTTCTATGAATGATACCTATTAAGAGGACACAACTTGAGGAGATTTAAAGTAAGTAAATAAAATTAATAAATAAATTACATTTTATTATTCTTTAAGAACTACATTCAATTTTTAGATTTAATAAGAAAAATTTATGGGATTAGTTGCTGGCAGAGGTCTTGAATAATTTCCATACACCTAAAAAAAAACAATCATATTTAATTAATTTGAATCAATTGTTTCTTAAAACTCTTGTTTCACAGTTTTTAAAAATTAATCATTGATTGGGACTGTAAATATTTAAATTTCCACTTATAAAATAAAAAATCCCTAGTTCCAATTTAAAATTAATTAATTCTATAAAAACAAAATATATTTACTTCATATATTCAACGTTCGGATATCTGATTGTTGAAACTTGCCAGCAAAAATTTGTTTTTCTCTCTCCAGTCGGGCAAATTTTATCCACAACCACCTGTAAATTATAGCGGAAAATACGTTCTGCTCGATCAATTCCTGCTATATTTGCAAGTTCAAACTCATCATTGCTTTTAACTGGAAAGACAAGCAAAGCTGAAGCAACCAACATCTGAAAAATTAATTAAAAATAACATTACATAGTTTGAGTAAGAAATTTTATTTCTATATTGACAAAATTCAGCTCTTAATAAGTTAAAAACTTTTAAAAAGAACGAATAATTGAACGAAACCTTGTCCAAATAGAAATAAAACATAGGTGGCCCTTTCGACGATAGTCCTAAATCGGTTCCAAATATATAAATAAAAATTCCTGCCAAATTTCAGCTCTTAATATTAATATTAACCCTTCCCCGGCAGCCAAAGTTTTAACTGGAAATAACATGGGAAAGTTCTTTTGTGTTTTTAAAATTTTGTAACTCATCAACGAAACAACCTCTTGGTAAGACCATAACATATTCTTATAGGAAATTTAACGCTCTATAAAAAAGGTCTTCTATGATTTTTGGGTTACTCTACTAGTTCAAAAGTTATTCGAGGTCAAAAAATGAAAAAAACTATGAAATTTTCTATAACTTAAACTTTGACCTCGCATAACTTTTGAACCAGTAGAGTAACCCAAAAATCATAGGGGACCTTTTTTATAGAGCGTTAAATTTCCTATAAGAATATGTCATGGTCTTACCAAGAGGTTGTCCGTTGATGAGTTACAAAATTTTAAAGACACAAAAGAACTTGTCCCATGTTATTTCCATTTAAAACTTTGACTGCACTGGGGGCCGGGTTAATATTAATAGCCTATTAAAAGCTGAAATTTGGCAGGAATTTTTTTTTATATATTTAGAACCGATTTAGAACTATCGTCGAAAAAAAAATCGAAAAAGTTCAAAATACTGTACAATTGTCCTTCTGAAATTAAACTTAAGTTTAATTTCAAGAAGGGCTTTTCCCAACTCGGTAGAAATAATTTCTTTCTCTTTAATTACTAACAACACAGCATTTTAAACAATACAATTTAACAAAATTTTTGAAATGTTTAACACAGAAACTAGTTTCTGTAATTAAATCAATAGAATTTATACTTCAGCAGAAGACAATCGTTTCATTGTTTTAAACATTTCAAATTAAGAAAATCCTGCTAATCTCAGCAAAAATAACGTTTCAAATAACAAAACATTCTTTACAAAAGTTAAAAAGCCAAATGTATAAAAAAGTAGATGCTCTGTTAAGTAGACTGCTTTCGATTACAAAAGTCCTTGTACTTATTTATTGGCTTACATCCTGCCGCTGATTGGCAGTCAATTCATTTGAAATATATTTTGTTTGATACGGGACTCGAACCCCTTACCCTTAAGACAATAGGCGAGACTTCAACATCTGCGCTAATGTCCAGGAAGCAGTGTTCCCCCGAATTTTTTGTGACCCCGCCCTTTTTTAAGTATGTGCAGATTTTTCCAAAATAAAAATTTTATATGGAGGTGCAATTTTATTTTATTTTCTATACGAAATTTTGTATATTTCTCATGTGCGCTATGTTTAAAATTTATGCGCACAGTTTAGAGGGAACATTGCTAGTGAGATCAAAGTTTCAAACAAAAATTTTGATATAAACTTACCCACAAGAGGTACATCTTGTTTGCTAATATCTGCTGGCAAATGATACGGGATTTAATTTTTAATCGGCTTTTATATATTTTTTAAAAGCTTCGTTTTTTTTTTTATTATGAATTCAATATACAGGTAGATGTTATCTTCAAAAACATTTATTTAATCCAAACCTTCATCATTCATTTCATTCATTATTTAAATTTATCATTGATCTTTTTGAGAATTACTAAAAAATACAGTTGTTTTTTTTATATAAAAATATATTTTTGTTTATAAAAAATTTCTGACTTACTCACATACACTCTTCTTCATTATTAATATAAAAGTAATTATATTAATACAAGCTTTTTTAAAATTACATAGTATTTATTTCAATTGAAATAAATATGGACAGGAGCTAAATGGCCTCAGATACCGAAAAAGACCTTCAATAAACAAAAAAACAAATTGTAACAATTTAATTCCATCTGCAAAAAGGTATTAAAATTTGTAGTCAATTGATTGCGAAAAATTTTAAAATTTTTAAGAAAAATTCATTCCGTTTAAAAAAAGTTTTTTTTTTTAAAACTGTGGTTGAAGCTTACCATAATTTCACATTTTTTATTTATTTTTTCAGGCCATTTTTGCCGGTATCTTCTTGTTATGTCACTGCGTCACAAAATCATCGCTCGACTTTAAAAGATTTCTCACCTGACTGATTTCGAGGATGGTGAGTTGTAATTAATGAATTATTAAATAAAAATTTATAATTTAAGTTCTTTATTAAAAAACATATCGATTTTACAATATATACATATAGGCATCTACTAATTTAGAAACTCCTTTAAGGTTCTTAATCACTTTCTAATATTGGGAGGAGGAAAAAAAAGTTTTCTCATAAAACCTAGAAGAAGTGTCTAATTTTGTAGAATTTAACAAACAAAAATAACAACTGTACTTAAAAAAAAACACTCATACATGAAAAATAATTTTTCAAAAGAATGTTGATGAAGAATTTTTGATAAGAATCCTTAAGTATTTTCTTTTCTGCTGACTTCTCTCCTCGCACTTAATTTTAAACTCCAAATATGGAGATTTCTCAAATTATTTTTCATTTCTGTCTTCTATAAAGGTCCTTGGCTTATCATAGCTATGTTATTTGGACCTAGACCAACCAATTAAAGGAAATTTATTAGTGTTTTTATAAGTCTTGTTGAAATCATTCATTTTTTTCAATTTTTGAGAAATTTTGTTTCGATACATCTGAATGCTCGTCGACGATAATTCTAAAGAATACACCTTTATCTTCAGGGCCTAAAAAATAATTTAAATTATAATTAATATAAACATCCTAATTTAAGAAATCATTGAAAAATAAATACTAACAACATTTTTATCGATTAGACTAATTTTTTTATTTGAAAAAACCTACTAACTTAGTATTAATTTGGAAAATTGTTTCAAATTTTTATGGTTTTCAAAATTAACATATTTTTTTATAACAGAATTAGGTAAATGTACAAATTAAAATATACAAATTAAACACTAGGTTATTTGTTTCAAAGGATTTATTACCTACGTGCTTTAATTTGTATATTTAATTTTAATCTTTTCCTTGGGAGGAAGAACACCCCCCCCCCCCTTAAAGGAAAAATTTATTTTAACCTAAAGTTTTTTTTAATTCTATTTTGAATCTGAAACTAAAATATAATAAATTATTATCCCCCTCCCTTGAATACGCCACTGTTTTTCCGCCTCATCTATACCAAAAATTTAACAAAATTTTGAGGCCACCACTGAGTTCTTTAATGGACAGTCTTCAGTGAGTGACAAAGTTAAGTCCCACCCATGGATTTTCTATATATTTTCCAATAATTTGATCAATGGCTGGAGGTGGCAGCCAGGAAGGAGTGTCTCAAAATCAATGAAACTCCTAAAGATTCGTGACGTTTCGGTCTTTGAGAGTTTCTTTGATTTAGAAACACTTCTTCCTGGTTGCCACCTCCTGCCTGTTCAAATATACCAATCACAGCCACAAAATTTTCCAATAATTCCATCATATTTTATAAAAACAATGAAATAATCACATGTAGATATTGCAAGGATGGAGTTTAATAAACACGTTACCTGTAATTATATGTTTTCCTCCTTTAAATTCATGTTTACTTTTCGATCCAAAAGATGATAGTAAATTTGAAAGTCGATCATCAGAAAGAAACTTTTTTTTTAATGTAAGAAATTCTTCATTTGGCATTGAATTAATTACTGGCGAATTTGTTACTACAACATGAGGATTCTCTATGGGAATAAATTTATCTTCATTTAATGGCCCTTCAATTTGAGTTGACCAAATAGTTTTCTCGGGAATGTTTTTATTTTCACTCAAACGTTGATCTTCTATTTTAGTGATAGGATGTGGAAATGGGGTATTCATAATTTTATATATTTCAGTCTCTTGAGGTATACTTGAAATGAAATGTTGATACGTTTGTCTTTGTGGTCCGGAACTCTGCGGTGTCCAAGAATTTGAGTATAAAATTGTATTATTCCCTTTTTCAGTCTCGTTATTTTTCGTCATTACTTTTTGAATCAATTGATTAACATACTGGCTTGCTGAAAGTTTTTGATCTTGATTTCTATGTAAATATTTCTCTCGGTCTTTTGTATAAGGTATTGGTTTATTTTTTAACGCTGTACTCCATTTTACATTAGATTTAAATAATTGGTTTTGTTGCTTTGGTTTTTTATTAAATGTAATTTGAGGTGATATCATACTCATAGCATGCGAGGAGATATTTGACCAGAGAGTCATTAAATGGTCAGGATTAAAAACCCTCATAGGATCATATGAAATTGTTTCTTGACTAACTAGCGGTTTACGTAAATTCCTATCTTTTAAAGCAATAATATTCGATTCAGATCCATGCAATTTTGTATCTTCTTCATTTTCTTTATTCAGTTTCATTGACATCCAACTACTATAATCCATAAGAGGGATTGATTTGACCATTTCTACACTTGTCGCCGGTGCATGGGTGGTAGTGGTTGATGTTTTGGTAGTTACTTGATATTTCGAATGTCCACGATTTCCACGAAAAAGAGGAGGTCTTGTTTGGTTTCTTGGCGGTATTATTGTTGTTGTTTTAGTCGAGATTTCAGGCTCAAATAATCTAGTTTTATTGTATTTTGTATTGCGAAACATATGATGTGTATTTTGACGTGGTGAATTATTTTCTGGTGCTTTATATTGTTGAGGTGGTCTTCTTTTCTGAAAAATTTCAGATAAATTATCTTAGCCATAATAATAAACTTATAGGGCATAAAAGAAATTCAAATTAAAAAGTGTGTTACTAGAAAATATTAGGGATGCACTTATAAATACTACTAAATTATGGAAAAATCTCTATTAAATTTTTAACAAAATAAGCTGTTTGTACAGCGAGTTTACCAAAACCAGAGCACCAGGGAATAAACAGCTTTCAAAATAAAATAAATATTCTTTACATTTCTTTCTTTTATCGATCTTTACTAAAAGAATTTTGCATAAACAATTTATAGCTGAGATGTTATATTAATAACAGGGTAAAAGTGAGAAATGCAGCTAAGGTTATTTCTTTATTTGGTTAATTCACACAGCTGACGTTTCTGTTCCATCAGCTGTGTGAATTAACCAAATAAAGAAATAACCTTTTTTTTTTTTTTTTGGGGGGGGGGGGGGGTTTTTTTTTTTTTTTTTTTTTTTTTTTTTTTTTTATGGGGGGGGGGTCCCCCCCCCCGGACCTTAGCTGCATTTCTCATTTTTACCTTCTTATTAATAAAAGAATTTTGTTTTCGGTTTAACTGTCTTTGATTATTTGTAAAAATTATGTTTCGGCCACTCATTCTGTGGCCTTATCCAGGTATAATTCAAATGATATTGAATATTTAAATATTCAAATGAGATTATTACCCTTTGTAATCTTAACTGAATTATACCTGTAGAAGGCCACAGAATGAGTGGCCGAAACGTTGTAATTTTTACAAATAAACCACAATTAAACCAAAAACAAATTTCTTTTATTAATGATAACAATTACGAAAGCCTAAATTCCAAAATTTTATCGATCTTTGTTTTCTAGTTATGTAATGTAAAATTAGGGAGCTTTTTGGTTATACTCAGGATTCGCAGTGACTTTGCAGCCAGGAGATTAAATAAAAAAAATATTTTATTAATTTTTTATTTGCCGACGTTTCGGTCGCCAATCACGACCTTCATTAGGGCAAATATTGTCAATTATACACGATCTCACACGATCGGCAAATAAAAATTAAATAAAATATTTTTTATTTAATCTTCTGGCTGCAAAGTCGCTGCGAATCCTGGGTAAATCTCCACAGCCATAAAACATCAATTTTTGGTTATAGAATTTAATTAGAAATACTTTAAAGATCTCCGAAATAGTTCGTAACATGTCCTTTTTAATTTATTCATCAGTCCTTTTTTTATTTTTATTTTTTATAGATTTACGCCCTCGTAATTCTTATGTTAATTTAATGTAAGGGTGAAAGTTAAGTGGCCGGAGAGATTATCCTGAAGGTTTTGTCTCGGGAGTTCGTGAGCAGTCAACGTTAATGTGTCAACATCGGCGTTCTTCTAGCCTCATCAAGAATCCTGTTGTTTTCCTATACTGAAACGTTGGTGCCTCCTTATCTCTCTCGCTCCATTCTATTCTACGGCTTTGAGGCTCGGCACGAAACGCTGGTTTCACCACCAAGACAATTCAAGACAAAAACGCCCGGTGTCAGATCAACTCGCCGCCGAAACGTCATATAGCAGGCGCTTGGCACTGAAACCAGAACGCTTCCGCTATATCAACGCCACTCGTCACTCTCAAGACTAATCCTCCGAGATTGAGGCTTTCGTCTAAAGGCAGTCAACTGGTCACCGAAACTTCAAACAGGGGTTCGACACCGAAACGTCACCCACAAGGCTCTTGACACCAGGTCTACTCAGCACTGAAACGTTATCCCAGTACCGACACTCCCGGGACAAACCCTTCGTAAGGAGTTCAACCCGTTTATATTTTAATATTATTTAATTACGTATGTTATCAAATAATTACTTACAAGAATAGGTTGTATTATATATAATACTTACATGAAAGTACATTTCACTTTGTTTCTGTTGTTGATAATGTTGATTATGTAACGAGTGCATTAATTGTTTTACATGATTATTCATCGTAATTGGTTCTTCTAATAAAAAATTATCTCCAAAATTTGTATCGGTAAAACTAAAATATAAAGTATATAAGTTATTAGGGCCTATTGTGTTATTGAGGAATATAAAATTTATTTTCAATGACAAATTTAGGATAATTGAATAATTTAAGGCAAATTTTCAACAAAGGGATTTCCAAAAAAAAAAAAAAAACTTTTCAATAAAAGATTTCTGCATGAATATTTTTTTAAAACATTTTGTATACGATGATTTTTGGTCACTGTCTTCTATGTCTAAATAAGACTTATTATTATTCACCTGATGGACATTTGACTGACTGCTCCTTTCTCTCCTGGATGATGAACGAGACTTGAGAAACCCCCTAATGGGCCTGTCACATTTTTCACCATTCGTCGAGCAGATGCTGTTATCGGGAACACCCAGAGTACTGCCTGAAAAATATTTCATTTTTTAGAAATAGAAAGAATAACATATATATATTTATATTATTTATAAATCATTCACATTCAAACATATATGTTCATTTTCGTTTTGGTCAATTAGGCAGTGTTTTTTTTTTTTTTTTTGTTTTATATAGTCAACTTGTACTTCATAATTAACATTTAAAAAAAAATGCCTTTTCGGTATCAGAACATATTTTAAAAGAAACAATATTTACGATACGTGTGAGCATATTTACGAGGGTTGTTTTTTTTTTCAACCCCTCGATAGGCCATAAAGGAAAGACGGGTGAATATAAAAAAATGATTTTCTTACCAAAAGTGAATTCACAATCAATGTTACTTCTCTACATAATCACTTTGACGATTGAGGCACTTGTCATATCTGTGAACAAGCAATTCCCTCTTCATGAAATGTTGCCGCCAATGAATTGACACACGAGGCACGACACGAGGACTGAGGACTGTCATGAATCAGAACAATTTCAGAAGTCAGCTCTACTTTTATTTTGAATAGCTCTCCATAATATAATGGAAAGAAGAGATTTTTGACCAGTAAAATGATTTGAGGATAAGATTGGTTTCGTTTGGAGTGGGCTTATGTATGGCTCTGAGCATTGCTGTGAACATTCCCGAAGAGAGATAAGGAAAGTTTGGATTTGGATGTTGAATATTAAGTGGTCGGACAAAGTGATAAATTTAGGCTGAACGAAAACCAATTGAGCAAAAACTTTTTCGAACAAAAACGTTTTTTACTATTCGTGCCTAAAACTGTTTTTTCAATGCTTTTCTATGGGTCAACACACACCGAAGAGGCAAAACACAATTGGACATGATTCGACAGAATGTTTTGCCATTGAGCATTTTGCTCAATCGGTGTGCGTTGGCATTGAGCAAAACGATTTGCTCTTGGACCAAACGTTTTGTCCGAAAACGTTTTTGCTCAATTGGTGTGCGTCCACGCCTCACAGGCATACATAAGCACACTCCTAACGAAACACTTGACAAATCTTATCCTCAAACCTAAATCTATTTTACTGCACAAAATCCTCTTCTATCTTTTATATTACGGAGACCTATTCAAAATAAAAGTAAAGCTGACTTCTGGAATCATGACAATGTTCGTCCATAACTTTGATTGTGCATTAACTTGCTAAGAAAATCATTTTTACTTCCTCTTACCTACTATATATAGGGTATATATACTATATGTTAATATATAGGGCAGATAGAGAAAGTATTGGATTCATGTCGAAAATTCGAGGTCGAGATTTTGAAGGATATACACGTTTTGAAGTCCCCTGAATACAAAAAAGTGGTTTTTGCAACATGGCCTTTCAATTCTGTGTGTCTGTCTGTGTCTGTCTGTGAACAAAATATCTCAAGAACGAAATGAGCTAGGAGGTTGAAATATTATATTTAAGTTAGATATCACCCTGGCACGTGACATAAAGCTTTTGAACAAAATCGGTCAAAAAGTACTAGTACTTTACTGCTACACTTTTTCATTTTTTTTCGATTTTCTCAAAATTTGCTCCAACGCCTCCATTCAAATTTATTTCGACTTTTATTACATTTTATTTAAAATTTTTGTTGATCCTGTGGGGCTTTATAATTTTATTGTGCTATGAAAGCAACTAACATCTCTATTTAAAAAGCAGATGATTTATTTAATTATACATTTCTTTTCACTTTCTTTTGTAAGTAAGTTTAAAGTAATTAATTTCTCTCGTTCTAATGAATCCAATTTTTAATTTTTGTAATTACTCATAAAACAAATTTATGTTAATAAATCTTTATAACAAATATTTTAAATTATTCCACAATTAATTATTTATTCCTTTGAATATAAACTTTCCCAATTTAATTGGTTTATTTAGTAAATTATTTCACGCTCATACGAATACGTAATTATTAAACCATGTATCTACTTAATCCATGGAATTCTAATAATTTATAATGTGGAAAGTTCATTTTGATAATTATGCATATAGTTTTACATTAGATATTGTCTATTTTTCTTTTCTATTCTTTATCGATAAAGACTTTTTTAATTAGAATAAAGAACAATACCCATTATGATATTGAGTGAAAATAGATTTAATAGATATTCATAATAAAAGATCCTATTATTATAAAAATGAATTTTAAACATTCCCTTTTAAAATTAATTATTTTTTAAATTTTCCATTCAATAGTTTGCAAAGAAATATGTTACTTCAATAAATCATTGACTAAGTGGGAGATGAGTCTATAACAAATAAGCATCTTAAATATAATACAAAGTAGGTCATTTCCGCCTTTAATTAAAGACAAAAATCTGGTGTGATTGTCTCATAGCACACAACTTTCTCTTACCTTCGATAATCGAAATTTGTGTTCTGTGCTTGTCACACCAGATTGTTTGTGTCGACATATATTTAGTTTCAGCCGATATATTAGAATTCAAAATGTAAAATTTATGTGGGAAAATATTTATATTTTGTTACCATGGCAAGCTTATCTTTCCTATGAAGTACAAGACCGTTGGAGCGAATTTAGAGAAAATCGAAAAAAACTGAAAAAGTGCATCAGTAAAGCACTAGTACTCTTCGGCCGTTTTTGTTCAAAAGCTTCGTATCACGTCCCAGGGGGTTACCTTACTTAAATATAAAATTTCAACCTCCTAGCTCTTTTCGTTCTTGTGATATTTTGTTCGCAGACACACAGACAGATCAATGTCGCGAAAACTAATTTTTTGGATCCAGGGAACCTCAAAACGTGTATATCCATGAAAATCCCGACATCGAATTTTTGACATGAATGACTTTCTCTTGATATTATTATTATTAACATATATGGGTAAGAGAAAGTAAAAACCAAAATTGTTTATTTTTTTAATAGTACACTAGTGAAGAAGATCATAACGAAATAATTGATCCCACTGGTAATTTTTTTTTTATTTGTTTGGTATATTAAAATTGAATTTCGTTTTTCTCAGGCACGTAGTCGGGGGGAGGGATGGGGGGGGGGGTTGAGGCTTCAGGCCCCCCTCCCCCGAAATCTTTTTTTTGCAAATTTTTTTACAAGGCAATCAATATTTCCAAATATTTCGGAGACCTGTCGGCAGTGATGTCATTTCAACTTTTTCTTGGGGGGGGGGGGGGGCAAAACATTTTTTTTCTTAAAATTTACTTACAATTAGGTACTCAAATTTGGCCAAAAGATATTTAATTTAATTAATTGTTTAATTTTGTACAGTTTGTATACTCGTAGATATATTTTGAAATATTGTATTTAGAGGGTCTGGAGTGACTGGTCGCACAGCACACATTTTTTTCTTAATTTCGGTAATTTAAAGGCTCATTCTGTACTTGTTTGCTAGAATATAATTATAAATCAAATTTTTAAGTATTAATTTTTAAAATTTTACATTAAAAATACATTTTTTTCGAAAAAAAGTATTTTTTTCAAATCTCAGGGGGGTAATTACCCCCTTTACCCCCCCCCCCCCTTGTATCCGCCCTTGCTTCCAAGCGTTTTAATTGTAAGGGCATACGTGGTGAAGAAGGTGAAATCCACTAAAGAAAGAGTGCCGACAGGTCTCCGAAATTTTTTGAAAAATTGCCTTGTAGACTAATAAAAAATTGCTGAAAATTTAGCGTTTTTTTTCCATAAACTTTAACAGAGTCTTTTAAACAATACCCACTTTTCTGTTGCTTAAAAATGAAATCTGTCTTGAATATATTTGAGAAAAAACTTTAAAAAAAAACCTCATTCATTTTATAACTAAAAAACTCTCTAAAATAATGTCTATTGTTTGTGATTTGAGTTTTTGATCCTAGGAGTATTTAATATTTATCATAAGAAATATAAATAATCATTAAGAAAAAATAAAATTTGTTGCCCCCTCCCCAGATCTTGAACCAAGGGTTTCACGGTGCAAAGACAACTTATAAGGTCCAGTATTATTGTTATGAATGTTTTAATATTTTATAAAGGCTATCAACTAGTATGATCTTATTATGACTTACGAGCAAATGCCAGGGCTGCATTTCTTCGCCTTCACTCACTGGCACTTCACATGCACTTGAGGTGTCTGATCTTCATCCTTTCTTTTTTATAACTTAAACACCCGCTCTCCCCTCAGGCCATTCTCCTCATAAATTTCGATATTAATCATCTGAAGATAGATATATGAACAAAAAAATCCTTTGCACTTTCCTTCTTCTGAAAGGAAAAATGCGTATCGTTCGCTTAATGGGCCAACAAATTAATCTTTTAGATCAACAACAATTTAATTAAAAAGTTATATAATACATAATTTGTTTAGAGGGGATGTAAGTGAAGCATTGAAAAAGTTTTAAAATAAGAATCTCATAATTAAAGATTGGTAGCACTCAAAATTTTGGCTTGAATCTTCTCAAAAATTACACAGGAACTGAGATCTTGTTGCCGGGCTATTCCTGGTTATTTGGGTATCGCTGATTCCAAAAATGTCATCAGTTTTGCCCCAACTTGTCTAGTTTTTGAGCTATAGAGAAAAGTTGAATTTTAATAGAAAATGTGCTCTAAAGAGGCTCTTATTTTGAATCTTATAGATTTTTTTAAGGCGTTATCACATAAAAATATGCAGATCGATAAATTGCCTAGAAATATAAAGTTTCTGCCCAATCGGAGATGAATTAGTGATGTAAAACATGGCTTAAAGTTTAGAAAAATCGAGTTTTTTTTTTAACTTTGGACACCCCTAATGCAATTTTTTCCATCCCTGAATGCCATATTTTTACGTTTTTCTATAGTTCTTTAGGTTTCCAAAAATCATTCATTCATGAAAATCTGTTAATAATTAACGAAATTATAAACAAAACAGTTATCAAGTCTGGTAAAAAACACTATGGCTGCCTATCTTTTAGGCGTTTTGCTCTCCCTCCAACAGTAGAGATCATCATATGAATAAACTTTTAACTATTTAGATATATTCATGGGCTAGGGGGTGCCGGGGGCTGCCCCCCCAGAAAGCTCCTTGCCCAAGAAAATATGGGGCTTTCCAGGCCCCCCCCGCGAGGATGGCTGGTCCCATGGCCCACCCCAGCCAAATTCTCTAGTTACGCCCATGAAATATATTTAACTATTTTAAATAATTTTGTAATAATTAATAGATTTTCACGAATGAATGATTTTTGGAAAGCTAAAGAGCTAAAGATAATATCGTTAATACACTTTTCTGCATTCAGGAATAAAAAAAATTGTATTAAGGGTGTCCAAAGTTTAAACAAAAAAAATTTGATTACTTACCAAAATTAAACTTTTAGACGTGTTTTGCATCACTAAATCATCTCCCATTGGACTGAAACTTTATATTTTTATGTATTTCAACCATCTACATATTTTTAACAATTTAGAAGATTCAATTGCTTTAAAGACTATTAATCTCAGCAAGTATAATAATAGATTCAAAATAAGAGCCACTTTAGAGCACATTTTCTATTAAAATTTAATTTTGGGGCAAAACTGATGACATTTTTTGAATCAGCGCTACCCAAATATCCAGGAAAATCTTCAAATACCCCGGCAACAAAAAAAGGTATTTTTTTGTTTCCCTATGTTATCTTCCATATGCTTTGTATCCGCATAATCCCAATCACATACCCAATCCACGTTTTTTGCTATGCACTAATCCATCCTCCCGACTGTGAAGTCTATTAATTTAAAATTTCAAAATATTTTGACCGAAATGCTTAAAACTGAAATTTTTATAAATTATAAATTGATTTCCATGATTAATAAATTATTGTTTTAGTATTTAATTAAAACCTCTCGTTGAAATCGTATTGCATGACATAGAAAAAAAAAATTTCATTCCAATAAATTAATTAAATATCTATATCACGAATATGATATAAGATCATAATTAAATCACTTCAAGATTATTTTTTTTTAAATTTTAATAAATACGAACATTTCACTTATAAAAGAATATGGGAAGAAGGTATATAGCTGAATATTATATTTAAATTTGGTAGAAAAAAATGAGCAATGCAGCTAGTTTTTATTTCAATTTATTATCACAAGGGCCGACGTTTCGATCACATATGGGATCATCTTCAGGGCTACAAATGACGAAGAAATAACATTAAACAGATATAATCAATTACATAAGATTTTCATTTTTTCATAGGTTAATGTCCGAAATAAATATACAATTGTTTATGCCCAATCTAACTTGGCGAGGATATATATTTATTTCAGACATTAATATGGGTAATTATAAATGAAAAAATAAAAATGAAAATCTTATGTAATTGATTATATCTGTTTAATGTAATTTCTTCATCATGTCATAGACCTGAAGATGATATCATATGTGTGTAATGTGCATGCACGAAAGTTTATTGACTGTTATAACAATATGAACAAGCAGAAAACACAGCTATCTTCATATCAATCGCTAACACCTGGTTCTAAAAAGTAAAATGTTAAAGTCGCTTTTAAAACTTGGTTTAGAGAAGAGAATTTCAATAAATATTTCTTCTTTTATAAAAATATGAAATAATCATATGAGAAAACGGATGAGGAGCTTTAATATTGTTACTCATTCCACTTTAGGGCTGTAAAAACTTTTTTGAACTTGGGAAATGAATTCCAATTAATAAAATGGTTTACAGACTGTTTAAAAAAATAAAAATATTTTATTCAATAGAAAACTTTATATACAAAAGGAAGGGAGTAGTTGGTTTATAAAAACTATATAAAGTAATTCAAGTACAAAAGAGAAAAAAAGTTGACAAATATAATAAAAAAGCTATCTTATTTTTTAAACTATTAAATTGTCTTTAAATCATTTTTTTTAAAGAACATAAATGAAATTTGAATTGAAAGAATAATTTTTTTTTATTATTAAATATCAAGGTATTTAGACAATTAATTCTAACCTTGATTAAATATAAAGAATTATTATTTTTACTGAAATAAAAATAAATACTCTTTAAATATATAAATTTTAAATTGCCATAGTTTTAATTTAAAAGTATCACAATAACAATAAATTAAAAATTTAAAAAAAAAAATTAACATTAATCATTTGAGGCATTTTCTGAATTTTCTCCAGTTAAAGTAGGTTCGATATCTGTAATTATTTCTATAGATGATCGTGATAGTCGTTGATATTTTTCCTTTTTAGTAGGATCTGTTTCCAATGATAAATGAGAACAATTACAAACGGGAGAGGCAAATTCTCCACTTCTTTGATTTAAATCCAGATCAAAAAGTGGAGGTGAAGTATGAGAGAAATTTAAAATCGGCGAAGAGACATCCTCTTTATTTAAAAGAACTAATGGAGTTTGAACGGCTACTGTACGAACATTTTGAACAGATCTAAAGAAAGAATTTATATTTTCTGAAAATATCTCGTCAGAGGGTGGATAATCGGACAGTGAAAGGTTTTCTAATCGTGATTCATTAGAATTATTTAAAACAGATTCATCTATATCTTTTTCATTTTCTTCATGTTTTTCTTTTTTGCCCATTTCTCTACAAGATACTTCATTGAATTCAGTATCAATTTCTTCTTCTTCCATTGTTTTCTCTTTATTTTTACTATCATTTTTATTTATATCACTTTCTTTTTTAAAAACTTCTTCCTCTTTGGATGAAATTTTTCCTTCTTCTTCTTCTTCCTCATTATCAGAAATAATATAATCATCAGCAAAAGAACGGGGTAATGATAAAACTCTTGATAGAATCTCTGCAAGAAAAAAAAAATATTTTAATTTTAAAAACAAAATTTTCAACAAGAGGCCATTCAAGTATTACGTAGGAAATATATGGGGGTTTGAGTTTATATGCCATTTACTTGCTTTTGATAGCAAGGGGGTAGCAGAGATTCATAAAGTTGATTATGTGAGCTCATGAAATGCTAACATAAGCAATTGAAAGGGAATGGAAAACAGCTAAACATTTGCTTACATTAATACTTGAATGAGTGAGGAAAGCGGGGATAATCTCTGGTTATTTGCTTTATTGGTTATAGGATTAACAATTGTATGATATGTAATTTAACATGACTGTTTTTTGTTAGAGGGCCAAGCGCCCCATGGTCCCCGGGAATAGACATCTGGGTCTGCTGATATAAAATCAAGTAACTATCCCCCCGGGGTGCCAGAAACAGATTGCGTTTGAGATGTATGAAAGCACGTCTGATAAATAAACTGGATCTCGGTAGGGAATTCAAATAATAAAAATAAAACATAAACAATTTATAGCTGAGATGTTATAAGAGGGTAGAAATGAGAGATACAGCTAAGCTTATTTCTTTATTTATTTAATTCACACAGCTGAAGTTTCGGTTCCGTGTTTGAACCATCCTCAGAGCTGGCGAAAAGTCATTATGAAAGTGTCATAGTGGATTTTATACATTGTTGAACCATACCCTTATATACATAAATCTACCTGGTCATCTCATACTGTGTATATATTTATTATATAAGAGTTGTTCAACAATGTATAATATATCCACTCCTGATAATGACCTTTCGCCAGCTCTGAGGATGGTTCAAACACGGAACCGAAACGTCAGCTGTGAGAATTAATCGAATAAAGAAATAACTTTAGCTGCATCTCTCATTTCTACCCTCTTATTAATAAAAATAATAATTGATAATAACCTGAAAATTCAAAATAAAATGTTTTTTCATCGACTAATTCATTTTGTTCTGCTAACTCTTCTGTTTCTTCTTTAGAGATACGACGAATAAAAATTTGATTTGAACTTTTTCTATTAAAATTTTCACGATTAAAAGCCGTTGAAGTTTTCAAATCATTAGAAATAATTTCTTCATTTAATGGATCAAAATAGAGTAGTTGCCTTTGTTTAACAATACTATGAGCCATATATTTAAACGGAGTTAAAATTTTTTCATTTTTTTTACGCAACGAACTATTTTCTGTCTTCTCCTCAGGCTGGTTTCTATTTTGAGCTGAAAATTATTGAAATTTCAATTTGATTGTTAAAATAATGAAGTCTAAATCATCTATCCATCTTAAAAAAAAAGTAATACCTATTTCTCGGAGAGTAGTTGCTATATGATCTTCAGATTCTATTAAAATGGGTTCTATATGTTTAACGGTTGATAATAAATGTTTACAGCATTTATATAATTTTTTTTGAGCCTCCTCATCTTCTTGCCGGCCCTCAATAAGATCTTTTAATGATGTCTCACAATGTACAATTGCTTGCTCAAGTTCTTGTATTAGATTAGTAAAATTATTATTATTGAGCTGAGTACTTCGACTTGATGATGAAGTATTTTCTGATGTTTGTCGCGATTTGGAAGATTTTTTTGAATGATTACTAGACTCCAAAGAGAAATCAATATAATGAAGTACAGCAAGTAATCGTTTAACACCAGAAATAATTTCCTTAATAAGACTCTGTGGTTGAGTTAATTCTTTATTTAATAATTTGGCTTTGACTAAAAGAGTTAATTGTAGGGTACGTTCAAGAACAACCTAGAAAAAAGATTTATATTTAATATAGTAAATTTAGGGAGAAGTAATGTTTAGAAAAAATGTAAAATTCCAGAATTATAATTTGAAATACTTAAGGGACTTAGGGAGCAAAGCTGTTCGCATGTTTTTACCGATATGATGGCGTTAGGGGTCTCAAAAAGCCCAACTATTACGAAAATTTGCCAACAGATGGCAGGATAAAATTTAATCTCATGTATTTTTTTGATTTTCGTTTATGTGTACTTTAATAATGAATAGTTTATAAACATTATTATATATAATTTATAACAGCATAAAAATATAGGCTTATAAGTGATCTAATAATGCCGGCTGTTAGACTAGCCTGCCATCTTTTGCAAGAGTGTTGAACTAAATTTTTAAATAAATACGATATTTATTTTTGACTTGGTCACCACTTTAAAAAAAACCGCATAAAAAAAATACTTTAAAATTCCTTAGTAGTTTCGGACTAAAGATTCATTGTGCCCTCCTGAAGCCCCTTAACAGTTATTTAAGAAGAATCTTACCTGTGTGAAAGCTGCTGGATCAATTATTTGATCAATTAAGGAAATTAGATTTGCAACTTCTTTTTGCCAATGAGTAACAAAAAAATCACATAAAGCTCGATGTTTTAATTTATGTGGATCATTTGCAAATGCTGATAGTGCAGGAACTAATTCAGGTTCTAACGATTCCAAGGAAGCTAAACAACTTTTAATTTCTAATTTTACTAAAAAAATAGAATAATCAAATTGAATCTCTCTTCTTTTTAGGCTATAATATATTATAATATTTAACTCACATTTTTTATCAGAAGTACAATGTAAAGCAAATAAGCCTATTTGCATAATTTGATCCATTTGTAAATCAAATGCAATAATTTCTTCATCGAGATCAGAACTATTTTGTGTTCTTGCACTTTTTTGTACAAGAGTTTTTAATTTTTCGAAGGGTTGGGAAAATACCTAAAAAATTCAATATTAATCTATCATTTTCTATTTTCTTCAGTTATATCCTTAGATTCTGAAAAATAATGGTATTCCTGAAATTAATAACTTTTTCAATTCCAAAATTTTTCGTTGAATTGTAGGTGGGCTCTCACTTTCTGACTTCAATAATTTAGCTTTCAAATTTAGTTGATCTTGAAAATATTGAATGATTGATTAATCACTCTCAATATCTGGAGAATAGAGCGCGGAAGAATTGTGCATTGTAACTGCTTGATGTTTTCGCTAGGGGCGTGTGTGGTTTAGAATTATGGATGAGGAGGAAGATAATGTCTTCCGTTTGTTCAAAACTGTTTTTCTCAAATAGTCGAATCGACTCTTCTTAAGGCGGCTACACACGTAACTGCAAATTTGACAAACATGCACGTGCAATCTTTTTGTACAAGCAAACTGTAGCGTCTGTAGGAAAATTTTAATTGTGCAAGCTGCTTGATGCTCGATTGAATTTTAATCATGCATAAGCATATTTGCTCAAGCAAAACTCTTCGCCATTTTATAGACGTTTTGACATTTGATATTTATATTAATTCATTTAAAATTTCAATTTAAATATTAATATATATTGTGTCTCTGTTTAAAGCAAGTGAGTATTTCTTGTTATCTTCGAATAAATAACCTTCCGAGTTTGACATTTTTAGTTTAACTTTCGGCATGAGCTATTTTTTGCACAGGCATGCTTGTGCCGTGTAGCGCCGAAGGGAATTTGTGCTGGTACAAAAAGATTGCACATGCATGCTTGTCAAGTGTGTAGCCGCCTTAATAAAAAATAATTACCTCTAATACTAGTCTGAGAAGTGCAAGATTAATTAATCTTTCAAGAGATTCTAAACTTTTAGAAAGATTAGAAGACATAACCCAAATACACCACATATCATTTTTAAGAACTTCTTGATGATTTAAAATCTGAAAAACAAGATTAGAAGTTTTAAGAATGTTTAAAAATAAATGGAAAACTCATTTCAACTTACCACTTGACACATATCTGAAATAGCTTTTTGATCAGTTGGTAATGCTACTTGACCAATAGATAATCCATGGCAAATAACATCTTCAATAATACTTTTTAATGTATTATTGATAAAATTTGGTACAGCCTCAGCATCTAATTCTATAATATTATCCAAATTATAAAAGGCATAATCCATTTTTGCGACAAAATGTCCCTGAACATATTCTAATTCTTCAGCTTCTGTTGGTTTAGGTGATTTAAATAATTTTATAAGTTCATTAAAACACCAATCAAAACGTTGTAATAGGAAACGTTTTACTTCCTAAATTAATGAAAAAAATATATAAAAATCATTTTATTTCTGTATTTCAATGAATTTACCTTAAAATGTGTAAGTTGAGAAATTTTATTGGAGTAAAATTCAGTTAATAATGAAAGTCCTTTATAAATTTGACTAAGATTAAGATAGATTTGTTCTTTTTGTTTTGAGCTAAGTAAATCCTTTGCCCGCATTTTAATTAATTCAAGTGTGTCTTCAAATGTGACTATAAATTCCTGAAACAATTTTAATAATAAAATTTAATATATAAATTAAAAAGAAATATAGTCCAGGCGATGGAGATAGTTGAGTATGCAAAATGTGAGGACCGAATTCTGTCAATGGATTTGGGCTGAGAATAAGGATCAGGATCTTGCCGGGCCAATTTTTTTTTTTACCCCCACTCTTATTTGTATAGAAATCTGGAATACGTTCTATGATAATGTGAAGACCTGCTGTTGTATTGTTTGGGTGTTGTTATACTCTTTGATTATTGTATTCTTTGCTTAGTTGTTATGATGTTGTTTACCCTATGCTATTTCTAATAAATTGTCTTATCATCAAATCTGGCCATCTTATTGCACCTGCAACTATCAATATGTTCAAATTCTTATACTTAAGACCTCAGACAATGAAAAGTACTATCTAGCCAGCAGTTGCGATAGACCCTTCCCCTTTCTTCTCCGAGGCTAGTTTTCATAATTTATTTAAAATTCAAATATACGGCCTCAAAACGACGCCAAATTGTGGGAACCGGCAACTATGTTCATAATCTACTACCTGGTTCGCCAATCAATGAAAAGTACCGTCTTGTCGCCAGCTGCGGTGGTCCCCTCTAGCTCCTTCATCTCCTTTCTCTATAAATTCAAATATACGGCCTCAAAACCACGTTTTCATTGTTTGGAATACCAAGAATACCAAGATAATGAACATAGTTGCCGGTCCCCACAATTTGGCGTGATTTTGAGGCCAAACATTTAAATTTGAAATAACGGGAAAGTGGATGGGGCTAGTGAGGGGGGGGGCACCGCAGCTGGCCGCAAAATAGTATTTTTCATTGTTTGAGACACCAGATATAAGATTATGAACATAGTCCCCACAATTTGCGCATATTTTTCAGCTGTATATTTGATTAAGTCTAGCACACGCAGGAATTTTGCCTACAAAATAATGCTTCTAGCAAGTCTTTTTTTTCTTGTCCATCCTGTCTTGAGTGCGAGTAAGGCCGGCCATACACGCAACGGTCTACCGGAGAGGTTACCTGTGCAGGTATGCCTGCGCAGGTCAACCGCGTCTGTCCGGGACCTGAGCGGTGTTCAGTTCTTTTTGCTATTGAAGCGATTTCCGCAGGCGACCGGAGTATGCACACACAGATTCACCGTACGGTGTCACTAGTAAGAATTGATTTTTGATCTTGCGCCGGTGAATTAATCTTGAAAAGCATCTTCATAGAGAAATATAAAATTGTGAAGGTTGTCTTTCAACCTCGAAAGTTTTACCATCTTCTAATTAATTTATGAACTGGCAGAAAACAATTCTGCAATCTATCAATGGCCTCAGATGCCGATAAAAACCTTAAATGAAATAAATACTGCAATCTAAAAATAAGTAAATAAAAAATAATTACCTTATATTCTTCAATGAAATCAACTGAATCAATTTCATCGTGTAAATATTTTATCTTTTCGTGACATAAATTTAGAGATTCATTAATTTTTGTTGTCTGAAAGTTCTCTTTGGCTTCTAAAACTTGATACATAGCATTTATTAAATCAAGCGCCATGGAATTATGAAGATTTGGTTCCCATGATTTCTAGATAACAAAAAAAAAGTTGAAATTATTATTTTTGAATTAAATAAATCGATTTCTGCTAGCACAGCCGAATTTACAATGTCGCAAAACCCCCCAAAAGAACAAATTGTACCACTCACTTCAGTTATTATTATTAAATTGTGTATTTGTTTATTAAATCTTTTGTGGTTTGTATTATTGGGAGTTTTTAATTATAGACCACATTTTGATTAGGCCCTAATTATTTATTTAATATATAAATTCTGTACAAGGTTTCAACTGCTTATTCTGCAGTCGTTTTCAAGTAATGTGCATTTGTTCCAACTCAAGTGAACTAACCCCTAAGAGACAAGGTGCACGTAATATTCTCTTATTCTGCGGTCGTTTTCAAGTACTGTGCATGTGCACCGACTCAAGCGAACTAACCTCTAAGAGACAAGATGCACGTAACGGCCTCTCAAAGTTTAGTTCACTTGAGTTGGAGCAAGTACTCAGTACTTGAAGCGACTGCAGAATAAGCAGTTTAAACGTTATACAGTATTTATATTTTTAACAAATAATTAATAACAAACTATGGTCTATAATTAAAAATACCCATACTAATAAATTGTGTATTTGTTTTTAATAGCCGAATATTGTATCGCTTTCTTGACGTTAATCTTGAGTCTTCCAGGACTAAATTGATTTTTTTTTTTTTGAGATGACTAGAGATAAATATGGTCTACTCTAACATTAACATGATGAATAGTCTAGCTCTTAGCTAATTCAGCCTCATCTGGTCAATTGCTCTTTCCAATCTGCTCTTTTTTGGTTTTTAACAGTATTTTTTCAAATTTAGAATCCGATTTTCAGTCAACAGCTCATAACGATTTCTTTCTAATGTGAAACGTTCTAATGTGTCAAACACAGGCATAATCATTTACAAAAATATAAATACCTTTGGCTTGGAGAATTCACATTTAAAATTATTTAGATGAATTGAAAATTGTTTAAGAAGTTCTTCATTTATACATGTAATATGTAATAATTGTAATCCTGAGCTATCAACAATTTTCAATAAGTCATTATAGGAATTAATATCATTTTTTGTAGAAACAAGCTATAAGAAAATATTTAATTTATTAATTAATTTGTGTTAGTATAAAATGTGAAAACTTACTTTATCTGCTAACGGTTTTATTATTTCAAGCATAGATTTTGTTGAAATGTTAGACAAAATATTATCCATTTTTTGTATTTAATAAGTGAAAAATAAAATAATCTTTTTTGTAAATTAATATTTTTAATGAGGATAAAAAAAAGAGAGTAAAAACTTTTAATATTAATATTTTTATATAAAGATATTTGAAGATTTAATAACTTTTTGGTAATTCTTGTTCTGGTCTTGTCAAAAACAAGCTGACGCGCTTTATTTTTGTATGACGTCATCGATCATGGCGATTCAAAAAGTAATTCAACCGATACATTTTTTAAATATATTTAAATTAAAATTCAAGCATTTATTTTCTGTAATTAATAAAAAAAATAATAACATTATTATTTTATTTATTTTTTTAGAAATATCTATAAAAAAAATAAAATATAAAGAATTTTTATAACTGATGTGAAATTATCTATTTTATACTGTGGTGAACAGATGGGATCTGTTTTGTTTCTCACTTCGGAACACTTTCACTTTACCTCCATTTTTCAGGTCAAGTTCAAGGTCGTGCCTGTCTAATCTTAAAATTAATATATTTTATATAATTTATTAACTATTTACTTATGTCTATACTCCACATTTGGGAAAACTTTATTAACATTTTCTTAAAAGAAATTTATGATGATAATTTGAAAAATTATCGCTGAACAAAATAGACAAGGATTAATCAGGAGAATAATACACTGGACTTGACAGTTGGGGCCTGAGGCGTCACTAGAAGAGGGGACCTATAATTATACATTTTGGGGGGGGGGCAAACTCATTTTTAAATATCCCCCTCCTCCATTCACAAAAGTTTTTTTTTTTAAATACCTTCCTCCCTGAGCCCTGATGGCCCCGGGCCTTCTCAAAGACAAATTTTCATTAATTTTTTTTTTAATCTAAATTTTTCCGTTTTCGCCTGAGTCCTAAGGGCCCGGGCCCCCTCAAAGACAAGTTTTCGTTAAATTTTTCCGTTCCCTCCTGAGCCCCGAGGGTCCCGGACGCTCTAAAAGACAATTTTCATAAAAAATTTTTTTATCTAAATTTTTCTGTTTTTACCTAAGCCCCGAGGGCCCTCTCAAAGACAAATATTTGGGGACCTATGCCGGCTCGGGGCCTGAAGCGGACCGCCTCCCTTCCGTCCGTCCCCCCTGGGTACGCCTCTGCCATAGTCGTCGCTATATTAATAATATATATATAAATAATGCCGAGAAATATATATGGTGTTTTGACTATATATATATAATTTAGTATATATATTTAAATCCCTAAATGGCCTCTATAGCCGAAAGGGCAAAATTAAAAAAAATATATTTATATTATCAAAACTTTTTGGATCAAAGATCGCATAAAATAATAAATAATTTTTTTTACTAACTTGTAAGTATTTTTATTGTTTCAGATATCGTACAAACCATATTCAACAAATGAAGCTATTTATAAAACGGAGTATAAGGAATGAAAGAATCAAATAAAATTATATATCGATTACATACAAATATGTCTTTTCATCTGCTGAATGGCGAAAAAACAAAAAAAAAAATTAAGAATATTTGAGCAAATTATTGGATCCCTTTATATAGATTGACCCGTATCAAATTATTCGACTTCATAATTTACTTCAGCAGCTCTTGTTTTTTCCACATTTTGGTGAACATTACCTACAATACTCAATTAGAAAGAGCTCGTATGGCTGATACTCATAAAGAATACTACAGTACCTTGAGTAAGGTAAATTTGATAATTAACAAGTACCTAACTGATTATTTTCTAAAAATAAAAATAAATTATTTTTAGGTTTTGTAAATATCTGGATTGATGAAGGACGTCTGGCTCTGTTTAAAGGATAAGTGTACACTTTAGGAAATATACATATAGGACTGATCTTTTATACTATATTAATGAAATGCTAAAAAAAATACGCAAGTAAGTATAATGGTTTTATAATTGTTTATTAATTTAATGGGAAAGAATTACAATTATTTGTTATCATTTGACATTTAATAAATTTTTACTGAATGAGTTGTTGACACAGATCTTGAATAATTTCCATACATCTAAAAAGAATAAACAGAAAAGATGTATTACTGCCTTTAAACAAACTGAAATTAACCCAAGAAATCTCTCCCCAGAACTTGATAATGTTAAATGAGGGATTGTTCGTAAAAGTAATAAAAAAAAATCTGGTGTGACAAGGGGGGTTTTTTTTTTTTTTTTTTTCCCCCTTTTTAAAAAATAAACATTTTTTTTAATTTTTTGGGGGGGGGGGGGGGGGGGGCCCCCCCCCCCCCCCCTTAACCCCCCCCTGTGTGAAGCACAGTTTACAACTTTCGATTACTGAATGTAAAAGAAAGTTGTGTATTGTGCTCATATTTTTTTGAGTTGAGATATATTTAGTTTCCCATAGCACCTTAGTTCCAAAATTGCGTTTTAAATGTTGACTGTTTGGACCCCCTTTTGAATCGAAATATAGGGATTAACATTGGCTCTATGGAAGGAAGAGCCGTAAAGTGAATCTGAAAAATCTGGAATTCCACATCAGTAAAGTGTGCTTCAAACAATTTTCAGGGCAAAATGAGAATATACATTTTAAAGAGATTTATGAATCTTAATCAAAATTGTTAGAGCCTATTTTGAGAAATTCAAAAAAAAACTGAAAAAGTACTTCAGTAAACTACTAATACTTTTTGACCGATTTTGTTCAAAAGCTTATTTTTAATGTCCGGGAGGGTATCTAACTTAAATATAAAATTTCAATCCCGTAGCTCAATTTCTGCTTAAAATCGTCTATTTGATCTATTTGCAGGAACCACTTTTTTGGACTCAAATGAACATGTATCTCGACATCGAATTTTTGACATGATCGCAATACTTTCTATATATTACATATATAGGTAAGAGAAAGTAATAATTTTTCTTGGCCCTCATTTGACGGACCCCGGGAATATTTTTTTTAATTGAAATTTTAACCATAAAAATTATTAATTTAAGATCGGAGCTCAAAGTGCCTGGGCCCCGCGGATATACCCCACCCCCTCCCCCGGTATGCGGCCCTCATTAGCAAGATAGAATTAGCTTTGTAAATATAATACCAAACACTGATGGTATTACTATAAAGCCAATTTTACTTTCTCTTACCCTATTTAAATTGGACACTATTAAAATATAGGAAATGAAATTCTATTAAAAATAGATATTTACTTGATATATTCAACATCTGGATATCTAATTGTAGAAACTTGCCAACAAAAATTTACTTTTTTCTCTCGAGTAGGGCAAATTCTATCAACAACCACCTGCAAATTGTAGAGATAAACGCGTTCTGCTCGTTCTGACATTTTCGGAGCTTCAAAATGTTCATTTCCCTTGGCAGGCAATGCTAGCAGAGCTGAAGCAATAAATACCTAGAAAAATACATCATTTTAAAATAATAATGATTGATTCCACACGAATAACACTCGTTTGAGTACAGTGGCGTCATTGGGGGGGGGGGGGATTAATCTCTGGCTCTGATTTTTTTAAAATTTTATATTATTCTTTTAAATATAATATTTCAAAATATATCTACGGGTATATAAAAAGTTGCCCCCCCCCCAAGAAAAGGTTGAAATGACGCCACTGTTTGATTAGTCTTACTCCAAATAGGGTGCATTTCGCCCTACCTACATAAATATTGAAATTAAATTTTTCACTCACCCACAAAATGAACATCTTCATTATCAATCACCTGTTTGGAAGCAAATGATACCCGATTTAATTAATTTACTCTTTTTATATATTTTCAAAAGCTTATTTTCAACATTCAATATAGATTCAATCTAGATAAATTCAATATAGATGCTATCTACAAATATTTATTCTACCCTCCATTTTTTTATAATTATTTAATTTGTTATATATCAAAGACCTTTTTTAATTGATATTTTTTCTTTTAATTTTATTGATAATTATCTTCTCTTTGATTTTTTTTTTTTAGAATTTTCCAACGAAAAATCATTTCATTCATTTATATTTCTGCTGGAGACATAGGACAAACGTTTTCATCTTCTTTGGCTTTTGATGCTCGACAGATGCAAATCATCATTGATACAATTCTTGGAATTTGATAAAAAAATCTATTGGTAATTTATATTTTTAAACAGTGATTCCAAAAGTTAGCACCGTGGTTCAAATGTTATGTTGAACTCAAATCTAAAACTATTGTCTTCAAATTTTGCAGTTCGTTTAATAAAATTACTCAGTCTGATCTTCTGGATTCATTAGGGATTTTTCCAAGTCTACTCCTGAGGAATCCTTTATAGTATAGTGCAATTAGCTCCAAAAACGGGGAAACCCCAGAAAAAGTTTCCCTCCAACGCAAAATTGTTCTATGCCCTCCCCGAAGTATGTAATAAAAAGTTACACTATTTTGAGCGTCAGGTTATTGCAGAAGGGGGTGGGAAGTGGTGAAATGATGTTTTTTCACAAATATCTCGGTTTCTCGCTATACAAAAATAATCTAAATTAAATTACAAACAAAAATTGAGGTCCCCTGGGTCAAAAGAGTGGTTCTCGCAACATTGTCTGTTTGTATGTGATCAACGTTAACTCAAGAACGAAAAGAGGTGCCGGGGCCCCCCCTCCCAGAAAGCTCCTTGCCCCAAGAAAAATTTGAGAAAATATGGGGCTTTCCAGGCCCACGGGAGGTTAGCTGGTCCCATGCCCCCCCCCCCCAGCCAAATTCTCCAGTTACGCCCATGTATATTTATGTAAAATTATATAAATATACATGGGCCTAAGCGTTTAAGGGAAAAAGTGGGCTTCACATCAAAAAAGGTTGGGAACCACTTTTCTAGATAGTAATTTGCTCAAGGGCGGATCTAGAAGAGTTTTTCGCTGGGGGGGGGGTAATTTTCTTTTACTTTTCGCCCAGCACATAACTTTCTCTTACTTTCGGTAATTTAAAGTTGCATTCTATACTTGTTTACCAGATTTTTTAGAAATAGATTTGAACACACGCCTCGACAGATATTTTGAGAGACACTTTTTTTGAATCAGGGATCTCAAAACGAGTATTTCCATTAATATCGAATTTTTGACATGATAGCAATATTAAAAAAAAAATATATATATTCTAACTATATATTCTAATATATTGAATTATCATCTTTTTAACTTCCACTAAAATATCAAGCATCAAAGTCCTCTTTAGCTAATGTCAAAGCAGTGTCAAAGCAATCTCGATTCGTATGAGAGACGGACTCTCTCCAAATCGAGTCCAATATCAAGAGTCCAGGTGTGCGTCAGGCTCTCGTTTACATTTTAAGTGCCGATCCAGTCCAATATCAAGAGTCCAGTTGTGCGTCAGGCACTCGTTTACATTTTAGGTGCCGACCCCAAATCTGAGTATAAGGCAAAAGAAGAATAGAATTTCATTTGTATATATAATTAGGGTGGCACTTATTTACCAAAATTAAAATTCTGAACGGTTTGTTCCCCTGATCATTCAATTATCACAAAAAAATAAGATTGCAATGGTATCAGTGGTGTAGTGGCAAAAATTTCAGTGTGGGAACGCTAAATACATGACTTACCTATGGAAGGGGGGGGGTGCTTCCGGGGGCCTCCCCTGGAAAATTTTAGAAAAAATAATAATAAAATGGTGCAATTCTAGACTATGAACTACTCATTCGAAATTCAAAATTCGGGTAGGTACAGTGCATGAGTGCTGATGCCTCGGGCTTGCCCGTTTTAAAATCTAAATAACATGCTATGAGGCACTCACTAAAGTTTGTAAAGTATTATATTATTTACTTGCGTTAATCATTTTAATTTTATTTGTTATTGTATTATTTATTTTTATTTTTTAATGAGTGAAACCAGTGTGGGAACGCCGTTCCCACGCGTTCCCGCTCCACTACACCCCTGAATGTGGTATTAATAAAAGCCCTCAAAGTAAGCGTTTAAACCGTGCCGAAATACTAATGAATATTAGCATAAAGTGTACTTCAAACGATTTCCACGAAAAATTTCACTGATATACTTTTTAATGAGCATCTAAAAAATAGTTAATTTATGAATTTTAATCAAAATCGTTGGAGCAAATTTTAAGAAAATCGAAAAAAAAAAACAGAAAAAGTACATCAGTAATAGGTTAGTACTTTTTAGCTGAGTTTAAAATTTTGTATTTAAGTTAGGCACCGTTCTGGGACGTGACACGAAGCTTTTGAACATAATCACCGAAAAAGTACTAGTCCTTTACTGATGTACTTTTTTCGATTTTCTCAAAAATCGCTCCAATTGATTCGTAAATCAACTATTTTTTAGATGCTTATTAAAAAGTATATCAGTGAAATTTTTCGCGAAAATCATTTGAAGAACCCTTTATCCCAGCGGTCGGGGAACTTTTTTAATCAAAAATATTTTATTTATAAATATATAGTAAGTTGATATTACCCCATGGCGAAGAGCAAAAAAAACGAAATCGCCTCTTTTTAACATCTTTCATATTAAATACTAACAGGTTTATAAAATAGCAAATTAAAAATATATACTTTTTACTTACAAAAGTTTCATTTTTGCCCCCAAAAATTTCATTTTTACCCCATTTGGGGTAATTTACCCCGGTTCCCCGACCGCTGCTTTATCCTAATCTTCATTAGCATTTCGACACGGGTTAAACGCTTAATTTGAGGACTTTTACCATTGAAATCTTATTTTTTATTTTTTTAATTTATTGAGGACATTTTTATTTTTTTCAATAAGAATTTTACTTTGTTATTTCTTTTTCAAAATAAATCAATATTTCATTTTTTAGATTTTTTCCTTCCGTTAACATTTCCTCATCTCATCACCTCAAAGAACATTTTTACATTTCAAATTTTTCATTCTAGAAATAAAATTCATATTCGACATACAAAATTTATTTTTGTAAAACGACATTTAAACTTTAACAAAATTTTTTAAACAACATTTTTCTTTCAAATATCAAAAATTATTTTTTATGATAATTTAATGATCTGGAGGGGGGGGGGGAACAGTTCAGAAAAGGTTTGGTCAATAAGTGCCGCTCTAATATATATAGATCAAAATTGAAGAAAATTTTAATTAGATTTTTATTAAACACCAGAAATTGAAATAAATAAATGAATGAATATGTCTTGAAACAAATGTCTGGAAATAAAGTAGCTATTACTCATATACTTTTTGGAATATTTTGCCAATTTTTAAATACTAATTCTTTTCCTTTGACTTTATTTAAAATACTTAAGAAAAAACACTGAGCTATTTATCCGTTACTCTTCAATTTTCAAGTAATTAGCGTGAAATAATTTAACATTAGGATGTATAATAATTGTATAAGTACTCTCACCTTACAAATAAAACACTTGATTTAACTAAGTATACTTGGCTACCTTTATTTAATGAGTTCTTATCAATTTGATCGAGATAAAAAGAGATTTTTTTCATTCATTATATTTCTAGAAAGTCTCCAATGCGTTAAATCTAAAATTATTCGAGTAGAAAATTTAATTCAATAAACTTTTGATATTTTAATTAAGCTAATTAATCATTTATTCATCAACAATGGAATTTTAGCGATTAAGGTCTATAATTTGACCCTTTATCCAGAATGTTCAAGCCTTTATTTTATCTTAGTTCTTATCATATAACATTTACCAATCCTATTTTACTTTCTCTTACCTACATATGTAATGAGAAAGTATCATGTAATTCGCTGTCGAGATTTTGTTGGAAATACATGTTTTGAGGTTCCCTGAGTCCAAAAAAGTGGGTCCCGTAAATTGGTCTGTCTATGAGGACAAAATATCTCAAGAACGAATAAAGCTAGGAGATTAAAATTTTATAAATTTTATTTAAGTTAGCTACAGTGAGAGTCAATATTAAGTCCCACCCATGTGTTTTCTACTTGTGATTATTTCATTGTTTTTATAAAAGAAAATGAAAATCTTTATTAGAAATTTTCTAGGTTTGAACCATGAAAGTTTCCATTAAAAAAATATGTTTTTTTTTAAACAATGGAATAATCACAAGTAGAAAACGCATGGGTGTGACTTAATATTGTCCCTCACTGTACCCTCTTGAACAGTTTTGAACAAAATCGACCAAAAAATACTAGTACTTTACTGAAGTACTTTTTCAGTTTTTTTCGATTTTCTCAAAATTGACTCTAACGATTTTGATTAAAATTCAAACTACAGTATTTTTTAGAGGCTCTTTAAAAAGATATCAGTAAAATTTTTTGTGAAAATTGTTTGAAATACACTTTACTAATGTAGTATTTCAGATTTTTCAAATTCATTTTTCAGCTCTTCATTCCATAGAGCCAATGTTAAATCCCTATGGGGATTTCCATTCAAAAGTGGGTCCGACCCCTCTCAAAGACAAAACTTTTATTAAAAAAAATGCTTAAATATTAATATATTTCATTTTTTTTTATTAATTTTATTTATGCGACATACTCGTTCAAACAAAAATTTAGAAATTAGTCTTATACCCGTATATATGTATTGTATATAGATTTGAAAAATTTCAGGGGGGTCCTTATATACTCTTAAAATACGTTACGCCACTGATCAGAATCCATGCTGAGCTAGATAAGAGAGTCTAATAATTCTTCTCTTTTGCAGATCAGTGTGTCCCCAGTACCAGGCCAGGAGGCATCAAGTGATCTTCAACTTCGTGGCAGGTAAATATTCGAGTAACACATACTTGTGTGTATGTTCCTTCCCGTCAGTACATACACACATTCACATTCATAAATACTAAAATATATAATATTAACTTTTTCTAATTTACTTTTATCTTTTTTTTACAGATTTCGAGAACTCCGAGTACATACTGAAAAATATTAAGTTTTTGTATGAATCGCTTTCCTCCGAGGGATTTGATTTCATCATCAACTTGATACCCAGGACTTAAGGTGTGATTTCTAAACAAATACAAATTTAGTATTCACTTTTCCATAATTTAGAAAATTCATTATCACACCTTAACTGCATATTAATATTGAATAATTTAAATATAGGGGGTGGGATGCATCATGCCAACGAGATAGGGATTTTTATTTATTTTTGAAACTGCAGCTTCTTCTCATGAATCTATTAATGGAGAAATCAAAGATAATTTGTTTCATTTTAGGCCTCTGTTGGATGTTGTTGTTGTTGGTTATTAGCTCTAGATGCCTTCTAATCTTTAGTTAGATCATTTTTTGTTAGTATTCCTCGATTTGTTTTTAATTTAGGATCTAAATAGAGAGCTAAATTGAATGATATTCTCGATGATTTATTCCATGAGAAGATGCAGTCAGATATGATTGAAAAATCGAAGCCCAGGTCGTCAAGTGCTCTTGTGTTTGCGAAAAGACGTCTTTTGCTGACGCATTCGGGAGTCTGATATGTGTTTAAATCTTTGAGGATGAATTTGAGGTGGCTCTATGAATTTAAATGAGTCAGGGAAAGGTTGCCGTTTCTCCAGGAATAGCCTGGAGGGTGAAAACTGCAATCCTTATGGCTAGGGTTTAACACTACACAATTATTCGTTTTTGGGTTAGGCTAGGTAGGGTCTCTTACATGTTTAGCCTCCCCCACTCATTTGCTTATAATCCAAAAAATCACGTTCACTCTCACTGATACGATTTCTTCAGACTCCCGCTCGGTTTAGGGAAATAATTAGGATTTTTACTAATCAATCAAGGCTTTAATTGATTATTTTAAACCTTACCGTTTTTTTTTATTATTTTCCTTTACTACAAACACTCTTTTTTTGTAGTAAATGAAAATTACTTTTGTTAGTGTTTACTTTTCATTATTCTATGTGAGAGAAGAGAGAAAATCTTTTTTTTTCTCAAATATAAGGTAAGATAAATTTTAATAAATATAACGAACCTAGATTTCACATATATAACTATTAATTCATTTTTTTTTTTTTTTAGGACGATCGACTTATTTTCAATAAACTAAAAGAAAGATTTATTCTTAGAACATCAAACTTTATAATATATATATATTAAGATAAATCCAGGGAAGGAGAAAGTTGTATTTAACTTCACAGCTCACAACTCATCGATCGATTTTAATCTTTTCATTTGCTTTTCTTTTAAGAGCTGAAAATCAAAATCTTCCAAATTTGTTCTCTTATTTTGTAATTAAATGGTTTTCCTAGACTAGCAATTGCTAAAAGCCTCTATTGTGTTAATATATAGAGAGAAAAAGTAGTGGATTCATGTCAAAAATTCGATGTCTAGATTTTGATGGATATATACCTTTTGAGGTCACCTGAATCAAAAAAAAAGGTTTTCGCGACATGGTCTGCCTGTGTGTCTGTCTGTCTGGTTTCAATTTAAAGCATGAAGGAATTGAGCTAGGAGGTTGAAATTTTATATTTAAGTTAGGCACCCCCCTAGGGCGTGAAAATAAGCTTTTTTATCAAAATCGGCCAAAAAGTACTAGTACTTTACTGATGTAGTTTTCAGTTTTTTTCGATTTTCTCAAAATTCGCTCCAACGATTTTGATTAAAAATCAATTATTTTTTACGTAGATGTTCTTTAAAATATATATTCTCATTTTGCCATTGAAATCTTTTGAAGACCACTTTACTCTTGTATTTCATTGGAAAGTAGGAGAAATGGTTGGTAACAAAATATAAATATTTTCTCATGTTTATACATTTTATATCTTGAATTTTAATATATTGGCGGAAACTAAATATACAGTATGTCGACACAAAAAATCTGCTGTGCGACCAGTCACACTAGATTTTTTTTAATAATATAATTTTAAATCTTTCGGTTGAATTTTTATTAATTAGTATTCATTTTTTTCAGATGGATGATATTCTAAAATATAGAAAACATGAATGAAATCTCATATTCCGACCCTCGAGCCAAATGCCGTCCAGATTATTATAATTCATCTTTCTCAACTCTTTCGTATGGATCCTCCGGAGGAGAGATCTCTTACAAATTAAAAAAAAACTATTAATATCACTAGAATAATTCAATCATCACAACAGCAACGAAGATGGATGATTTACACTTTAAAAGAACAATTTTTTTAAAAATTCCTTACTTCCAAGATGGACTCGAATCCAAGTTGTGTTGAAAATTCCCTTACATAATCCTCATCTTAAACAGCTTATCTATTGGCCTCCTCATTCAAGAAAGAAATGAAATTTTTCTATAAATCATTTGGACATTAGTCCGGGGGGGGGGGGGGGGCCCAAAAGAAAAAAAAAAAAAAAAAAAACAATTATAAAGAGGGGGAGAGAAAAAAAAAGGGGGGGGGGGATTGTTTTTTTTTTTGAGGGGGTTTTTTTTTTTGAAGATTTTCCCCCCCCTAAAAAAAAAAAAAGTTCCCCCCCCCCCAGGCCGACGACCCCCCCCCCCCCCGGACGACCATGATCAGCCCACCCCCCCCCTAGATTTGATCCTGGGTACGCCCATGCATTAGTCCCTAATATTAAAATACTTAGAATTTGTTTCTTTTTATTGCTTTAAAAGAAGAGTTAAATAATTATCGAGCACACCAATACCCCAAAGATCCTGGGTGCGATTCCCGGGAGTCGTGGGTCGTGTGGCCCGCCAACAAAAAGAGACTCACACTCATGTTGAATTTAAAAGAAGATGTGGATAATTTTTTTGGGAGCATGGAAGGAACCTCTAAGTGGTGCGCCATAGTAACGTTCTTATCTAAAAGACACGACTAACGACCTTCCACTCAACAAAAAACAAGATTTTCTAAAGAAGAAGAATTTCTAAAAATTTATTCCTTCATATTTGAGAAACAAAACGTATTCTACTTTATTTGTCGGCAACGTGACTCATATATTAATAAGATCCTGACGGTATTGTTTGAGAAGAAATACCATGCAGAAGTGCATTTTATTTTAAATTCTATTTATAATGAATTTCGAAATCTGAAGCCAAGAAGGAACCCATCTTTAGAAGTTTTAAATACTTCAAACCAAAATTGTAAAATGATGTAAATTTTATTTTAACAAATGCAATAATAAATTATTTTTAATATACATTATAGAAAAGTACTCATTGGAAAGATAGGAAATGATTACCATGGTAACAAAAATTAAATGTTTTAATTTATCGGCAAACATTGGAGGTCAAATAGCCACATTCACCCTTTAAGCCTTCTGGAAACATTTTATTACTTACTCTTACCTCTATATATGTTAATATATAGAGAGAGAAAGTATTGGATTCAGGTCAAAAATTAGATGTTGAGACTTTGACGTTTTGAGATCCCCTGAATCCAAAAAAAATGGTTTTTGCGACATGGACCTGTCTTTCTGTCTGTGTTCAATTTTAAGCATGAAGGAATTGAGCTACGTGGCTGGAATTTTATATTTAAGTTAGACACCCTCCCGGAGAGTGAAAATAAGCTTTTAATCAAAATCGGCCAAAAAGTACTAGTAATTTACAGATGTAGTTTTTCGGTTTTTTTGATTTTATCAAAATTGGCTCCAACGATTTTGATTAAAATTCAAAAATCAATTATTCTTTAGATGTTCTTTAAAATGTATATTCTCATTTTGTCATTGAAATCTTCTGAAGACCACTTTACTCTTGTATTTCATAGGAAAGAGAAGAAATGGTTGCCATAATAAAATATAAATATTTTCCCATACTTATAAATTTTACATCTTGAAATTCGAATGTACCGTACTGTCGGAACTAATCATATCTCGACACAAAAATCTGGCGTGACAAGCACTGAACACAACTTTCGATTACCGAAGCTTTTTTAAAATAACAAGATATTCAGCACAAGATTCTTAACTAATACATTTTCGAAAAATATTGCCATTGGGTGTTTTATTTTAATCATAACCATTCCTGAGAGGCTCCAATCTAATTTTTAATTAAAATAAAATAAAAGAATATTTTTAAAGAAAAGAACAGGAGATGAAGTGGCTTATCGGATAAGCAGGGGCTTAGTAATTCGAAGAAAAATTACACTCGAGTTCGAACCCGGCTGGCAGCAAAATTCAACCAAGTCGAGCGATAGGAACTGAAGCAATAGGAATATCTATTTAACAATATGATCCACAGTTTCAGGCACCAAGGGCCCGAGGATGGGCATGAACGATTCCCGAGTTTTGTATCCAGAGAGTGATACGGGGAGCATTATAGATCTCTCTATAAGGTCACAGTGCAGAAAAGCCCCACAGCATTAAATCAACCAAGAAAAGAACAACATAATAGAACTGAGGACTGAGGATGGACAGAAACGTCTCCGAGATTAGTCTTTTTTATTGACTGCTCCTGTCCAAAATTAAATAAAAATTATATTATAGACATCTTAAGATTTAAACATTTTAAAATTAATCATTCATTTTAAAAAACGATACCATACGGAACTGATAAAAATTAAAATTTATTTAAATTTTAGTTCAAATGAATAATAAGTTCTGAATTCTTTTGTTACTGATTTATTAGTTTAAAATCATAATTGATTTGGTTTGTCGGACGATTTATCATTTCATTTTTTTAAATGCCACACGTCTTTTGATAATATTATTATTTACTATTATTTTAAAATTCTTATAGTGGCTGTTATCTTTTATGTTATCTTACTATGAAAATATTGTCTCTTTACTTAGTCTTTTAATAGTAGTAAACAAACGAAACGCTCGCCTGAATTAAATTATCAAGTGTTATAAGGTCATGCTTTTGAAGTTTTCAATTGGTTCAAACAGTCTGTTGTTTTTAACTAATTAAAATAAAGTCAACAAAATTCCATTTCATTCAGCTGGCAAATAAGATTAAAAAATATTAGGATAAATAAAACTTCCTGAAGATATATAATATCTTCAGCCCAATAAAAAAATTTTCCTAGATCTATTTATTTGAATTTTTTGGTTTGTGCAAGGTGGGAGAGAGACTCCGAAATAAATTCTAAAGAATCTATATTATTTTTTTTTAGAAATTTAATAGCAGCCATACTTAAATCCTTTTGCATTAAAAAATAATGTCTGAAAAATTTGAACTCATTTGTAAAACAGAAACACGGGGCCTTTGAGCTTTGAGAATTTTCAAAATTTTTTTAAAACTAAACATTTCCTTTGTTCTCGTCCTTAAGGGACTAAATTACAGTGTCCGTCTCATGTGCTAGGGGTCTAAATAATATCCCGTGGGCTAATTAGGCTAGAATAAAGAAAAGTGCCTTGAATTCTGATTCTAACGAAAGATAGATTAAATTGTATCATCTATCAAAGTTCCTCAGCATAAATCTGTTCAAATTTCGTTTTTCATTTCATAATTATTTGTCAATCATATTTTTCAGTTCGATTATATAAAATTATAATTAATAAATGTGTGGGTATGTTTAGTTTTGACTATTGAATTGAATTGAGGTATTCATCGAAAATTATATAAATAAAATTATATACAAGATGTCCGAGTTTTCAAAAGAAATTGTACAGTGCATCAAGAATTTAACGCACCATTAGGGTAAAATATACTAATTTAATTGGCTACCAATAAATAGATATCAAAATAAATAGATGCCAAAAACCTTTTTCATTAAAAAAAAATTTATAATATCTCGAAATAACCTTGGCCTCAAAGATAGGAAAAAGGGAGGTGTATGACTTCACAATGCCATTCATCAATTACCAACTTTTTTTCATGTGTTATATTTATTATTGTAATATTGTTGTCTTATTTGGTTCATTAAAGAGAATAATTTGTTCTTTTTATACCGTAATGTAAATGAATCTCGAAATAAAATGACAACAATTTCTCACATAATATTATTTATTGAAAAGGTTAATTATGACTTTGTGGAGTGTTCGATTATGGAAAAAAATAATTGATTATTCCGATTATCGATTATTGGGTCGGGTCAGACGAAAAAATAATCGATTATGGAAAAAAATAATTGATTATTCCGATTATCGATTATTGGGTCGGGTCAGACGAAAAAATAATCGATTATGAGAAAAAATAATCGATTATACCTTTTTTTCCTCCAGTAAAATTTTCATTTTCCCTTCCGTGAAAATCATTTGACCTTTTTTTTTAGTCCTACGAAATTTTTTTCGTAAAATTTCCAAGTTTTCTCAAAAATAAAATGAAACGAAAAATAATCGAAATTATCATTTTATTATTTTTTTAAATAATTGATTATTTTTTAAGAAAATCGGTGAATAATCGATTAATCGATTATTTTGCGCAGTCCTAATTGTACTTCATATTCCACCCCCTTCACTATAATTTCACTCAAAAATATAGAAGTTTTTTTAACAATGGTAAATAATATTTAATAAAAAAAAATTATGATCGGAGGGAGGGTTAATGCTTTCAAGGTTTTTAAGTTCATTTAGGGTCGTCCTCTCCTCTGCTTTGAGATATCATTATCAGACACGTTTGTTAGATTATGGAAAATTATGAAAAAATTCCATGAATACCAATGATCACTAATAGAATATTTATAACTAGAGTTCTTTTTAAATAAAATCTATACATTTTAATATCTTTTAGATTGGGATCTTTGGTCGAAAATATCCTCAACTTAAGATCCCCAACTTTTAGTCAATTTTTAAGACACTTCCCGATGAGCTAGTGGTATGAAATTTGAAATTTACGGGTCATTTTTTACGAAAACAATCGTATTAAAATTAGATCAAAATAGACCAAACTAATGTGGTACTTTATTTGAAACCTCACGCGAATTAGCCAATTTTTAAGACACTTCCCTATCAGCTAGAGATATGAAATTTGATATTTCTGCGTCATTTTTTATGACAACAATTGTATTAAAATTAAATCAAAATAGACCAAACTAATGTGGTACTTTATTTGAAGCCCTATGCGATTGCCTTCGGTAATCGAAAGTTGTGTTCTATGCTTGTCTCATCAGATTTTTTTGTGTCCAGATATATTTATGTAAGCGAGGTGAATAGCTGAATTAATATGTAGAAAGATGAATAAAAAGGCCAAGCAGCATTATTATTTCTTTATTGGTATCAAACCCACAGCGACCGAAACGTCGCTTTCTATCTTTCCTATGAAATTCAAGAGTAAAGTGGTCTTCAAAAGATTTCATTGGCAAAATGAGAATATACATTTTAAAGAGCATCTAAAAAATAATTGATTTATGAATTTTAATCAAAATTGTTGTAGCGAATTTTGAGGAAATCGAAAAAAAAACTGAAAAAATACATCAGTAAAGTACTAGTACTTTTTGGCCGATTTTGATTAAAAGCTTATTTTTATGCTCCGGGGAGGTGTCTCACTTAAATATAAAATTTCAACCTCATAGCTCAATTCCTTCATGCTTTAAATTGAAGTATGAATAAACTTGTTCTGCGCCCCACGCTTTTATTCTAAGTGATAAATATTTAAAATGAAATCATTTCTCTCTTTGTTAATTCACTTAAAAAAAAAGTTTTTTGTTATTAAATTTTTTTTTAAAGTTTTTCTCTTCACAACCCTTATGAGACGACAAAGGATAAAGCCCAATTTCAATCCTCCTCTTTAAAACATTACGATTCTCAAATAGGTATACCCTGAATAGAGTTGAGAAACTGCTTTCCCCCTCCCCTTCCAATGACACACTTCATACACACCTAAGTACGATTATAGCAATGCCACGTTTCAAAAGTATTAGGGTAACCAGACATCTCCTTACTTGTTTATATACATGTCCAACATTATATTAATATAAAAAAAAAAAAAAAAATGAAATTTCTAAAAATTATATTTATTCTCTTAATTGTATTTTTATTTTTTTTTATAAATAAATTATATTTTATTTTAAATGCTATACGTAACAAACCGAGAGTGGGGGGTGACACAATCATATACATAACTTTTATTTTAAAGTAATTCTTCCGAATCTATTTATTCTGACCTTGAAATTAATAAAATATTTTCATTCTATTCTCCTAACCAGAAGTTGAATGAACATTTTTTTTAAACAAGAAAGTTAGAAAAAGATTGAGGAGAGATTGGCGATGCGGTTTATACTAGTTACCGCTAGTGGAGATATGTATATATATCTATTACCTTCAGTTCCAAATCAGTTTACTTCCAATTTTACCTAAGTGTAATATTAATGTTTTTTTATCCTTCAGGAAAAAATTTTCTCTTATAAATAAAAAGAATTTTACTTTATAAGCTTTTATTGTTAATCTTATCACTTAACTTGATAAACCTACTTCAAAAACTTTTGTTTAAAATAACTACTATATTAGTATTTATAGTAATTTTCAAAAAAAAAAAAAATTTAATTTATTATCCAAGTTTATAATTTATTTTAATTTCATAGAAAATATTTGTTCATTAATTCAAAGACTTTGGCATTTTTTCAAAATTTTTGTTATTCTCGTAATAGATATTTTCGTACTCTCCAATTATAGAGACTTATTTAATTTTCACTTTAGCTGTTATAATATTTTATGATCATAAACAAACTTTATTTTTTTTTTTTTTTTAAACCCTTTTCGGCTACAGAGGCCATTTAGGGGTTATTTATTTATTATAAATTTTTAATATACAATGTACCCATGGCTACCGGGGCGTTCCACACGCTGATTGCTCGGGGTCACCAATCCCGAACTTTCGCCGTGCTTAGCATCACTTAACTTCAACGATTGTGGTGACTGTTGATCTTCTCCGTTGCCAGGCCCCCCGGCATAAACAAACTTAATTTATAAAATTTTAATAAATATACCTTTTAAGAACATGTAGCTATTCTGTCTAAATATTGAAGTGATAAATGTCTTTTATTCAGAAATATTTTAATAGATGCGATGTCCCATTTGGGGATAAGGAATTTGTTCCCCATTCTTTTCACCGGTTTTTAATTAATTTTATTTCTAAAAAATTCTTTTTTTTTTGACCCTCTAAATAAAATATGATGACAGTTGTCCTCAATGGTCATCATGGGCGTAACTAGGGGGTGCCGGGGGGGCAGAAGGCTCGTGCCCCTCCCCCCCAGAAAGCTCCCTGCCCCAAGAAAAATTGAGAAAATATGGGGCTTAGCTAGGATCCCCCCCCCCCAGCTGGTCCCATGGCCCCCCTCCAGCCAAATTCTCTAGTTACGCCTATGATGGTCATACACTAATACAAAACAACACACAATAAGCATGGGCGTAACCAGCCCCCCCCCCCCCCCCAGAAGGCTCGTGGTCCCCTCCAGAAAGCTCTCAGCCCAAGAAAAATTGAAAAAATATGGGGCTTTCCAGGCCTCCCGGAAAATAGCTGGTCCCATGGCCCCCCTCCAGCCAAATTCTCTAGTTACGCCCATGACAATAAGCTATTAGGAAAATAGAAACTTAATAAAGAATGTATGACCTCACTTTACTTTACCTTTCTGCGCTCGAAAACTAAATAAAATATCACAAAACTATTAATATAATACTACACTCACTCTTTAACATTTATCGCACCCCTGTTGCCATCGGTAATACCAATTTAATAAATATACAGTATACAGTAAACCTCTAAATGACCTCAGCAGCCTAGAGGGAAAATAAAAAAAAAAGAGTACTACAATTCTAAACTAGTGTTAGGCAGACCGTTCTAAATCACTCCTATATTTTTCAAGAATTCAGCTTGTGAATTTTCACCTCCCTCTTTAGCGTTAAACATCATTTAAGAAGAGAACCAATTCTAAAACAGCCTAGCCCTCTCCAAACCAATCAAGTTGAAGTCGTTGAAGCTTCCCGCTTTCTACAGGCACTAATAGAGGAGAAGGCTTCTCCTATAATTAATTCCTTCCCTGCCTCTTTACATCTCTTTATTATTGCGCTAGACTAGTATAATAATCAAAGAATAAATATTTAGGTTTTTAATATTCTTTTGAATGGAATAAAAAAATTGTTTATTATTTATTAAAAAAAAAATTTTTTTTTATTAATTTAAAAATTGATAATAGACTAATTTATTAGTTATTTTAAAATTAAAATAAATTCTAAATATTACTTTTAAAAATGGCGGCCGAAACATTCTTACCATAAAAACAATTAGAATTTACAATCTCTTTTTTTTGGATCTCTGACTTTGGCATCAAGAAATCCGCTCTGTCTATAGTCAATCCTATTAACCTTGAAGGATAAGACTTGGCAGTATTTTATATGATTTTCACTTTGTTTTGTTTTAAATTTCATTTAGTGGAAAGTTTCTGTGATGAATATAAAATTTATACAAAAAAAATTCTTTTAAATGAGAAAATTTCCAAAATTCAAAGAGAGAGAATTTAGTCTTTAGATGACTGATATATATACAATGCACACTTCTCATACTATAATAACTATTTTACTTATTTTTACATATTGGTGTACAATAGGACAAGGTGATAATATTGACAATATAAGGGAGAATCGTCAAGAAAGAGGCTTTCATCCTTCCCATTCAAGTAGCTCCCTGCATAGGATTCCTTCGACCTCTTCTCTTGGAAGTGATGGCTCTCAATCAGCTGTATATGAAACAGGTAAAAAACCACTAAATATAAATAAAGAAAAAAATGTATATGAATAATTTATAGTCTTTTAGTAAAAAAAAATCCTTTTACGGCTCTTTATTTGAAAATCAATTATACAAATTTAAATTATTCTATAAGAATTTTCTTAAAACATTTATTTTATATAATAAAATTACAAATATAAAATATAGTAAAAAAGTGATATCTGATAATCGACGTCATAATTAAATTCATTCTCTTATTTTATGATCATTTGTTTTCTTTTTCTATTATAAATGTTATTTCCTAATCACAAAAGATCTATCTATCTAGGAATTTTTCAATAAATAAAAAAAATTTAGACATTTGAGAATAAATGTAAGAAATCTGTCAGAATTTTAGTTGTATTATCAAAATTGTATTCTATTTATTATTGAATAAAACATTTTTTTTGTGGATTTATATAAAATACAACATTTAAATCACTTCTTTGACAGTATATATTCAAATACACTTTGGGGTTTCAGAGAATCGAAACTCTCTTTTTTATCAATAAATGAATTCAAAGTTTAATAGTTTTCGGAGCCTATTTATTTAAATCAGTTATTAATTATTCAACATATGTCATACGTTATTTAACATATTTTGCTGCCGAGTGATGGTGCACTTGATAGTATATATATTCAACTCCCATGGACCAGGTCTCTTGTCCCCAAGTAAAATATATTAAATAAATTTATATTTATAATTTCAAAAGTAAGATGTAAGATGTAAGGAAACTATGAATATCTCATTTTTATATTCAACCTTTACCTGGATGGGAGAGAAAAATAATCATTAATCCTAATTTGATCCAACTTCTCCCAGATTCAATTTTTGCGATTGTTTTTTTTTCTTTGCACTTTAATTTCAGACAATTAATTTTTGTAATTTTGTTTTAGTATTGCAAGATGCCTGCAATGATGATATCGCCTGCCTTACCCTTGCCTCCCAAGATCGTCTAGGACTTGATGCCATCCGATCTCTACATCGTCAACTTGATGATGATGCCAACGGTGCTGTGGATCTTTCTGAATCAGATGAAGTACGATTTATATTTGATATATTTATTTATTAATATTTACTTAATTTAATTTTAATTCTTTTAGTTCTTACGAGAAGAACTGAAATATGAGGAGGGTTATGAGCGAAGACAACGAGCTTTTCATTACAACGACGATATGCATATCTCAGTACGAGAATTATGGGATGCCTGGATTCGATCCGAGGTAAATTTCTGCTTATTTTGTGAGAACATTTATTTTCCTGGTGTATTACCCCGTATCTCCAGCCTTTCAAAGACATCGGCGTGCTTTCTTTGCCGGACACTTGAGCAAAAGAAGCATACCGATATGCCTCGGATAGAATGAATATCAACTAGGTAGAGCCTTGTTTGAAAAGGATGGAATTTTTTCAATCAATGCTCAAATAGACTATTCATTAGCCAGTCAATATATCGTTTAAGATTGCAAGTTTGCGAAATATGTTTGGTCTTAAGATTGGGCAAAATTGCACCCCCTGGATATCGCCGATTCTCCTGGGGGCCAGGAGTCACTTGATCCTCAAGAAAAATAATCGCAATACTGATTATTTTGAACCCAAATGTGAGAAACTTTTTTACTTTCTTTGTTCTTGATAATAAATACAATTTGGCTTAATATAGATTTTATTTATTATATTAAAACTCGATTTAGTAAGTACAGTTGAATCATTCACTAGGGGAATATATAATTCAAAGGGATTCTGTCCATATAAGGATTAAAAATTGTTATTATCTATATTGAATAACATTAATTAACTAGGAGAATAAATTGCCTAATAAGGCAATTTAAAAAACTATTATTATGTCAAAAAATTTCAGAGAATTTTTTTTAAAATGTTATACAGCAATTCAATGTCTTAGCAAAAGATGCCATAAGGGAGGACTTTCAAGAAAGAGGGAAAATTTTAAAATTGGAAAATTATACAAAACGGAAGCTTGGATATTAATTGCAATAGAATAAGGAAAAGGATATGGTTGACTAGCCAGGAAAAGAGAATTAGCTTTAACCAGTAGCCCTTCGTTTGAAAAAACATTACTGCCAAAGCTCTCCTTTTATCGTTTCAGAGAGTTGTTCTTTCTTGAGAATAATACTTTGGGAGGGTTCCCTTCCCCCTTTTCACTACTAATAGATAATATGATAAATATAGTGGAATTATCTTCGACATATAAACCTAACTAGTTTAATGGTGGTGATGGAGTCAGAAAAATAACAAGACGTTTATTTAGATTTTTGCCCGCACGACTGACGTTTCGGCCTGAAGTCTAGGCCATCTTCAGAGCCGACTGGCAGTAATAAAATCATTTTCTTTACATAAATATTTATTAATTCATATACCCGAAAAAAGTAAGGGTGTGCCGCCGGGAGTTGAACCCCGGATCCACCAATTTGTATTCGGTGTGCCCTTACCACAAGACCACAGCACGGCATTCGGGTATATGAATTCACTTGGAAATTTTAGTCATCCTGAGAAATGGACCCAAATCTGGCGCCACAAATTTCTCCGTCGACCATGTGCAATCCAGTTAGAATAATTGAGACGATCTCAAATTTAATTAATTAATAAATAAGAAATGACATATACAATATTTAAGATATAATATACATCGCGAATGTAAGCCGCGAGGGGGGATTTATATATTTAATTATATAAATCCCCCTCGTGGTTTACATACGAGATGGATATAATATCTTAAATATTGTATATGTAATTTCTCATTTTCTTTACGTTTTGCTGTGAGCAGTCCACATGCTGAATGTAAAAAATATTCACACATCTGGTTATTGCCAGTCGGCTTTGAAGATGGCATAGAGCTCAGGCCGAAACGTCAGCCGTGAGGGAGAAAATCTAAATAAAAGTAAATTTGGCCTCAATTTGACTCCATCACCATTAAACCACAGTTTTTCAACAATTAATTAGCTAATCACCATTATTTCACTACTCTTTAGGTCAAATAAAATTTCTAAAAAAAAAGTAAAAATTATGGACTTTAGAGATTTGCCACATGGCTTTTATTTTCTCTTTGTAAACTACTTTAGCAAAAAAATTATTCAAATTCTTATTGTATGGCACTTTTCTCACATTTTGAAAACTATAATTAGGACGTGACCTTGAGATTACTCTATTAGATCATAACCAAATATAATTTTAATCGAAAATAATAATTGGTACTCATTTGCTTACATTCATTTTGTTTAATAGGAAATAATATTACTTAGAAAAGTGCTACCTGATGACGCTTAATGGGAAAACCTATTTATCAAAGTCCATATAGAACCTGACTATGAATTAATACTTTTATAGATTTACCAGTTTGAAGACATCATGGCAAGAAAAATAAAAACAAAAAGCAAATTTAGCCAAGTCGCTAGTCAAGCTCATGCTCTATGGACCTGTGGTCACAACAATTATTTAATAAATTTAATTGTTGTGACCACACAACAATTAGCCTATTTAATAAATTTAATTGTTGTGACCACATTTTTTTTTTGGTCCCGAGGAAGAGCTCTCGAAACGTGGACAGTTAAATTATTAATAAAATGCTTTCAATTCATTTCTTATATGATGATGATATTGTATACTATTAATATTTTATATTACCAGGACATCTATTAATCAGTAACTGAATTAAAAAAAACACTATAATACGATTATATGATAAGAAATGGATTAGTATAGAGCTGGCGATGTTTCATAAAATACTCTGATTTCGAGACATTACTAGGTATGAAAATTTTACAAATTCTTATTTATTTTACCTCGTTATCATGAAAAAACATTTAAAATTCTTTCGATACGGAAGCCTAGGATTCAAAGTAAATTTGAGAGGGGCAAATGCAATATTTCTTGCTATATCACAAAAAGAGCAAATGATTTGTTATCCTGAAATAATAATAATAAAATTAATTTATTAAAAACTCTTCAAGTTTGATAATAAGACTAAAAATCATCAAACATATTTTCATTGAATAAAATTTTAATTTCAACTTCCTCTATATGATTGAAAAGAGTTGAATTAATAATAGTGAAACAGTTTTATTGGTTAAAACGCTATTAATTTAAAGATGTCGTGACTCTTTCATATAATTTTAAAATGAATTCGTTTTCCTCTAGTTATTTTTATTAATAATTTAAAGGGATTGATGGGTAAATATATTTTAAAAAACTTATTATTATGGAAGAGTTCGCTACAATCACATTTATTAAAAAATTCACTTAATCAATTTGGAGATTCAGATCATAAATTCATGTGTTTAATAAAAATAACATACGGTGGATTAACTAACAGTTCGGCCTTGGGAATAAATTCGGAATCTTAAATAGAGACGGGGTCTAAATGGCCTTCGATGCCGAAAAAGACCCTAAATGAAATAAAATTAAAAAATAAAATTGGGAATCTAACAGTTTCAAATTAAAATTTTATTGGATTTAGGGTCCGACCGAAACAAGATTTTCAGCCGAAACCGAAACTTGATTTCCTATACAAAATTCATATCATTTTACTTTTTTTTTTAACTTGTTTTTAGGTTCGAATCTCATTCGACTTTTTTTTGTGCATGTGCGAGTTTCATTCCATCTTTTTAAACTCAGGTTTCGGCTAGTTTTTGCGACCGAAACCGAAACTTCGGTCGGCTTTATTTACTTTTGAGCTACAGAGGTTTAAAGTTGAAGCTTCATAACAAAATTACCTGTTAACATTTTTTAAAAGTCAAGCCAAGCCGATATTTTCAGAATTAGGACTTGGTTCATTATTACACAGAAATTGTACATAGTTAGTGCATGTTATAGCGTGGCTAACTCTAAAATGACAAAAAGTGGACTTGGTTCACTTGTATTCTGAACCCTCCATATCCAATACCGATTGATTTTTTAACCTATTACCCTTTTTCTTTTTTTTTTTTTTTTTTTAGGTACATAATTGGACCGTAGAACAAACATCAGAATGGCTTGCTTCCAATGTAGAATTACCCCAATACATTCCCATCTTTATCCAACATCGAGTTACTGGCGCAACTTTACCAAGGTTTGATTTCTTTTAAATATAATATTTCTAATAATAAAATAAAAAAAATTTTTTTTTAGACTTGCAGTTCCAAATATGCATTATTTAAACGTGCTTGGCATTAAAGATCCTATTCACAAACAAAAGATAGCACTTAAAGCAATGGATGTCGTCCTTTTTGGACCCCCAAAAGGTAAATTAATATTTTTTATTTTAATTAATTTATCTTTAATCATTATATATAACAATTTGTAATTACTATTAGTAAATTAATTTCCTTATCACTACTTCATTTTTATTAGATAAGATAGATAATTTTCAAATAATTACAACAATACTCTTTTTTTTTTTGATTTAAGTAGATTACAACCATCATCTTAAGGACATCTTATTGGTCACTTCATTACTTGGCGCCTTGATTGGTTTATGGTACGCTTATAGACAAAATAAAAGCTCAAAAAAACATCTTCATAGAATGATGAAAGACATGGAAGGTCTACACAAAGCGGAATTAGCTCTCGATCACTTACAGGTATAACTCCATTTACAATTTTTATAATATAATTTTCTAAATATTATAAATAAATAAGTGAATAATTTAGATGTTATTCATAAAATAGTGGCAACTATTAGGAACAGGAGTTTTTCAGGGAAAATATGAATAAAAACATAAACTTATTCATAAGAGAATAGAAAAATGATTGATTTGATTTGATATATTAAATTATATTGGCCAAGGGCTGATTAGCCCAATTAGCCTAAGGGCTAATACATAGAAAAATCTAATATGTGATACATATAGTTTTTCTTAAAGTTCTTATATGAGAGATGCAGCTAGAGTTATTTCTTTATTTAATCCTCACAGCTGACGTTTCGGTTCCGTGTTTGAACCATCTTCATAGCTGGCAAAAAGTCATTATGAAAGTGTCACAGTGGATTTTATACATTGTTGAATCAAACCTTTATATAATATAAATATTCACAGTATAACCAGGTACATAAAAAATACATGGTCATCGCATGCTGTGTATATATTTATTAAGGTTTGGTTCAACAATGTATAAAACAATGTATAAAATTCACCATTGAGAGGAAGGGCAGAGGCAGCAAAAAGAAAATAAGTAGATTCGAAGGACTTATAGCTGGTAGTTCAATAAGGATAGGTGAAAAGAAGAAGAAAATTCGCAGCTAGTTGTATTTCATTATCTTTATTCGCATCATGTTGACGTTTCGATCCCGGTTGGGATCATCCTCAGAACAGATGGGTGTTTAATATGTGTAAATTATACAATTCAATCATATATCGTTTACAGAACTTAAAAAGATATATATATATATATATATAAAAATTATATTAGTTAAAAATACGATTGAAAATTAAATGGTCAAGAGAGACGATGGTCACGTCGCAAGACAAATCAGGATGATCCCAACCGGGATCGAAACGTCAACATGATGGGAATAAAGATAATGAAATACAACTAGCTGCGAATTTTCTTCTTCTTTTCACCTATCCAAAAAGAAAATACTCTGAATACTACAACAATTTTCTGGAGACGTTTCGGTGCATTTATTAGTGCTCCCTCATCACAGCCACTACTTAATTAAAATCCACCATGTTTATAGATTGTTGAACCAAACCTTTATATAATAAATATATATACAGTATGCGATGACCAGGTACAGTGAGGGACAATATTAAGTCCCACCCATGTGTTATCTACTTGTGATTATTTCATTGTTTTTATAAAAGAAAATGAAAATCTTCATTGGAAATTTTCTAGGTTTGAACCATGTAAGTTTCCATTAAAAAATATATAATATTTTTTTTTTAAACAATGAAATAATCTCATGTAGAAAACGCATGGGTGTTACTCACTATTGTCCCTCACTGTGCATTTTATGTAGATATTTATTAAACAAAGGGTTTAAATAAGGTTCAACAATATATAAAATCCACTGAGACACTTTGAAAATGACTTTTCACCAGCTCTGAAGATGGACCAAACACGGTACCGAAACGTCAGCTGTGTGGATTAAATAAATAATATAAGATAAAGAAAAAACTGCTGCGTCTCTCATTTTTCTACCCTATTATGAATATAACATCATAGCTATAAATTGAGTTTTGTAACTTATTATTTACATTATTCATGTATTCGATTGTTCCCCCCCCTGTCCCCCACCCCTGTCTGCGGCCCTGAACTTTGGTCTAAACACCCTCATATGCCTAAATAAAAAAAACTTCGCTTTATTATTATATAGAGAATGTTGAAGATGGAACGGCAGTGAAAAATAATAATCATATTTTATCTCGCTTATCTTCCTAAAGATGAGCGCGAAGGGCAATTTTTACTGATGAAAGATTTGAAGTACCCAGATAAAATCAAATTAATAAAATTCTTTATTCAGAACAGATTTTGTGTTTGCTTTGAGTTAGACAGCGTCTTCTCAAATATTTCGGACCGAAAAAGAAGTCTCTAATTTATCTTCGTCCTTCATTATTATTCATGAAACCATACATAGGGATGGGCGTTAATCAGTTACATGTATTTGAAATACAAGATACCAAATACAATATTAATTGGTATTTTGTATCTCGTTACAGCATAGGCAAAATAATTGCTATCTTGTATTTCGTTACATTTTTTAGTAATTGGTATCTGAAATTCGAGATACCAAATACTTTTTTTTTTAATTTGCCGCAGTATAAGAATCTTGCAGAGGGAGCTGAAATCGTTTTAATTTATTTAATATTACTGTATGTATGTAATCGTCGTGTGGGTTCTCTGCTCTGAATCTTAGTAAAAACCAATAAAGAGAAGTCAATCAAAACGCCAAATTTTCACTCTTCGTTAAAAAACTTTTTTGCTTTCTTCTTTCAACCAGCTCTGAACGACTAAATCTTTGTTCTTCTGCCCCAGTTGAAAGATTGTTTTCATTTGCGGGTTTATTCATTCTCCATCAAGGTCCAGATTATCCGACAAAACTTTTGAAAACTTGGTTTTTTCAAACCTTTTCATATTTTTATAAATAAATTTTTTAGTGTCATGAATAATTTTATTGTTTTCGATTTTCCAAAGGTATTCTCCAATATAAGTTTAGCTGCCACTTTCCTAAACTAAATTTATTTAGGGTTCCAGATAGAGCCCTGCACGGGCCGATTTTTTTGGCCGGTCCGTGTCCGTATTTTTTTTGACTTCCCTCCCGTACCCGGCCCGTAATTTTTTACCATTCTTCAGGCCCGCCCGGAATTTTTCAAACCCGCCCATACCCGCCCGAGATTTAGTGAATGAATGAACGAATGTCTATTAAAATTAAATATACAAATTAAACACTAGGTTATTTGTTTCAAATTAACCTAGTGTTTAATTTGTATATTTAATTTTAATTTACAAAATGTTTCAACGAGAACCAACGGTCGAAAGTTTAAATCTTATTAGAACGAATGTCTAATAATTTTTAAATAAAATTTCATTTGCATGCCCGTCCGCCCGAACCCGTTTATTTAGACTTGCTACCCTCCCGTATCCGCCCGTAATTTTTTCATGGCCTCCAAAGCCCGCGGGCCGGGCGGGAACGGGTCTACGGGCCAACCCGTACCCGTGCAGGGCTCTAGTTCCAGAATTACCCCTGCAAAAAGTATTTTAAAATCAAGGAAAAATTTGTTTGTAATTGGTATTTTCAATGTATTTGAAATACGTAATTGGTATTTTGTAACTCGTTACACAAACCCGTGAATAATTGGATCTTGTATTTCGTTACAAAAATCTGAAGTAATTGGTATTTTGTATCTCGTTACTCAAAATCGAGTAACTTGCCCATCCCTGACCATACATAGGGTCCGGCTTTGAGGCCCTTATAAAATTTATACTCCCTCACTCCCCCGGGTGGACAAACCGATTGAGCCCCTGGCGTAATAAGAAACTATTTAAACTTTTTGTCTAATTTGATTCCTGGCTGCCATCCTGCTTACATTTATTTTTAAATTAAAGATTTTTGGGTTGATCAGAAAAAAGCTCAAACAAAATTTAAAATTTTGAAACCAGATGCTCGATCCAGATAAAATGTTTTTTATAAGTGGGTCCTACTCCAAAATTAATATTTCTAATGGATTAGATAATTTCCCAAAAACATATGCTGATATATTAAATAACAATCAATTATTTTTTTAGATTCTCTTTAAAATGTCTATTTGAAGGCCACTTTACTCTTATACAGTCGGCGCTACAAGTGCCTAATGTGCTCGAGAGTGGAGCTTTGAGCTTAGTCAACCAAATCAATATTTTTAATCATCTTTCTTTAATTGGGGAATAAAGAAAGAGCGAATCCAGCTATATTTATTACGTTTATTAGGCACTTCAAGCCGACGTTTCGGTCAGATTTGCGACCATCCTCGTGGCTGAAGTGTGTGACCTCACTTCTGAGGATGGTTGCAAATCTGACCGAAACGTCGACTTGAAGTAATAAACGCAAAAAATATAGCTACATTCGTTCTTTCTTTATTCCTAACTACAAGATCTACTCAGCTAACCACCTCGCACTAATATCTTTCTTTAAAACAACTTGAAGGGGAAAGCTACTTTTAAGAAACACTTCCGACTGCTAAGCATTTTGGTTGTCTAACCTCAAGGCTCCACTCTCGAGTATATTAGGCACTTGTTGCGCCGACTGTACTTTTGCATCATGAATTCTCATTTACTGCCGGAAACTAAATACAATGGAACCTCGCTTAACGAGCATAATTAGATCCGGAATCATACTCGTAAAGCGAAACACTCGGTACGCGAAACAATAACATTCTCCCCATATCCCCCCCAATACAAAGGAACCTCACTTAACGAGCATAATTAGATCCGGAATCATACTCGTAAAGAGAAACACTCGTTATGCGAAACAATAACATTTTCCCCCCCCTCCCAGTTATATTACATGCCCACAATCCCGGACATTCCCTCTCCTCGTCGCTCGTTATGTGAAGGGTCGCTCGTTAAGCAAGTCATTATTTTACAATTTGTTTTGAGAGGTGTTCGCTAAGCGAGATTCTAGAGTATATGACGACAAAAAAAAATCTGATGTGACAAGCACAGAACACAACTTTAATTTATCGAAGATAAGAGAAAGTTGTGAGCTGTGCGATCAGTCACTCCAGATTTTTTTTATTTGATAATAAAAGTGTGAATTAATAAGTTTGATTTTGTTTTACTTTGTTTCTTTTTTGTTAATAATTATTTAAACAGCTCAGAAAATTCAACAAATTAATAACATTATTTAACATGGACGGGAAATCCGGCCATCTATTGAATGTTAGATTATATAACGAGTTGGTATTAAAAAAAAAGAAAAAAAAGACAATAAATCATTAGAAAGATTCATATGCAGAGTCACCTTGTTTATTTTACTCTCTTATTATTTCTAGAGCTGAGATCTATTTAGACACTGTGAGATATATATAAATATATATCTTATTTATTTTATTAATAAGATTAATTTGTTTTTAATTAATTGTGAAATGGAAAATTTCAAACAAATGATTAGCCTTAAATGGCTAACCTTATAAAAATAATTTAACTCAAATGGCCAAATGGGGTTTTTTTACAATGCGCTGGATTACTGGCAATTCACAGAAAGAATTGGAGCGTGCAAAATTAGAGCAAGAATCGGTTACGACTGAAAAACAGAATTTAGAACGACAATTATTGAAACAAGGCGGTGAACAATCTGAACTGCGTACATCTTATTCGGATTTAGAAGTCTCCCAGCTCAAGGCTGAAATTGAGGTTAGTCTTGATTTTCATTATATTTAAATTTTCTTTCAATATTTGCTTATCTTTATATCTCTATTATTAATTAATTCTATTCTCACGATACTTTCTCACTTTTGAGATAAATCTCTAAATTTTCTTTGTTTGACATTTTTTTTTATTTTTATTTTTATTGGTAACGTTAATTTTGGCTTTAAAGGCCATTTTGACCACTATATTTTTTTTTTATTATGGAATTATTCTTAAATTGTATTGACATGTCTTTTAAGACTTATTTTTGGTGTTTTTGAGTATTAAATATTTTGTAAACGAGGTTAATCGAATTATTATCAGCTTGCAGCTTCCTCTTGTCGATTTTTTAGGTGCCAATTTAAATTAAATCTTTTTAATAATTTTAATTTTTTATTTTATTTTTTCTAGGTCGAGTGTAATTGCAATATATCCACTTTTAAAATTGAATTTCAACTTCAGAACCAGGGCCGAACCGACTTGACGGCCCCCGGGGCTACATTCTACATAATAATACGGGCCCCTCTATCCTAATTTTTTTTACACAGATTTTAACGCAATTTTTGATACAGTTATAAATGGCTTATAATATTTATTTAAATAAAAAAGGAAAATTTGTTAAAATTCCCTAAATAGTTTTTATAAAATTTCTCTCCTCTCCTTGAGTGATGCAAAATTGTCAATTATAAATTCCAAGTCAGTTTTTTCGTTAATTCCGTCCAGCTAGAACACCCAGTTTGTTAAATCTGACACATAGTAGATCAAGAAAATTATTTTATTATTAGAATTTTAAGGTTGGAATCTCAAAGGGCCCGGACCTCGGAGATTTAGCTATGATATATAAAAAAATAATGATTCCTTGTAATATATAGTTATATTTTTATTTATATATAAGAAAAATTGTAAGAAAATTTTATTTAGATAGAACATAAAACTACAATCATAATTTGTGATTATAGGTCCTGAAGATGAAAATCAATTTTGAAAGTGGATCTATTGCAATTACACTCGACCTAGAAAAGATAAAATTAAAAAAAAATTAAAATTATTAAAAAGATTTAAATTTAAATTGACACCTACAAATAAATAACTCAAGCTCGACGAGAGGAAGCTGCAAGCTGATAATATCTTTTTAAATATATTTTGAGTATTTATTTAATTGTTTCCATTTTGGAGTTTAGACTTTCACAGTTGTTATCATTAATAAAAGTATTTCGGTTTAATTGTGGTTTAATTGTAAAAATTACAACGTTCCGGCCACTCATCTATGGCCTTCTTCAGGTACAATTCAGCTAAGATTACATTGTAACAACCTTAGCCGAATTGTACCTGAAGAAGACCAAAGATTGAGTAGCCGAAGCGTTATAATTTTTACAAATAAACCGTACGTTAAACCGAAAATCAAATTCTTTTATTATTAATAATTGTCAATATTTCTTTTTTTTTCAATTTTCCAGAGTTCTTAAGAAAATAATATTAAAAATGAATTTTTGGGCTTATAGGCCAACAGCAAAATTTTTTGCAATACTCGCCTAGCCAAGTTTGACTCAAATCCTCAAGCTACCTTCGTTTGATTATTTATTTTATTTTTTTTTTAATAATTAATTTTCATATATTTAAAGCTTTTACGCGGAGAACTTCAACGAGCTGAAGGTGAATTAGAAGATCGATGTTGGTCACCTCCAGTTGGACTTCAACAATGGCTTCAACTCACACACGAAATAGAAAACAAAGCTTATATCAAGAAAAAAAATGCTGCTGAGAAACAATTGATGCAAGCTCGTGAAGCCGTACGTATTTTTGATATTTTTTATTTATCATCAAAGATCTGATAATATAATTTTTTTTTAGTGTGAGAAACTTCGTAAAAAACGTTCAAGTTTAGTCGGAGCTTTTGTATCTACTCATGGTAAATCAATTGATGATGTTGATCGGAGCATCGTGGAAGCCAGAACTTCACTTAATGAAGTAACACAAGAATTACAAGAAAGGGTACATCGATGGAAACAAATTGAACTTCTTCTTGGTTTCAATATTATCAACAATAACGGACTTCAATTCTTAGAAAGCATCCTTTATAGAGGAACTACTAACGGGCGGTCCTCGGCTGCTGCCTCTGTTCGAGGTAACAAAATTATTAATATATTTTGGATAATCTTACTACTGGTATTTTGCTATACATTATTTTTACTTTCTCTTACCTATAAAAATTCTATGTCGAGATTTTGATGGATATACACGTTTTGAGGTCCCCTGAATCCCTAAAAAAAAAAAAAAAAAAAAAAAAAAAAAAAAAAACGGGTTTCGCGACATGGTCTGTCTCTCTTTCTGTGTGTGTGTCTGTGAACAAATTATTTCAAAAACAAAAAGAGCTAGCTAGAAGGTTGAAATTTTATATCTAAGTTTGGTACTCCCCTGGCACGTGACACGAAGCTTTTGAACAAAATCGGCCAAAAAGTACTAGTACTTTACTGATGTACTTTTTCAGTTTTTTTAGATTTTCTCGAAATTCGCTCTAACGATTTAGATTAAAATTCAAAAATCAATTTTTTTTTAGATACTCTTTAAAATGTATATTCTGATTTTGCTCTCAAAATTGTTTTTAGCACACTACTCTTGTACTTTTTTTTTTTCTCATTCATTTTCACACTCACACACACATTCACACAGTCTTTTCGGCAACTTAGGCCATATAAGACTCCCCCCCTTTTTAATGATAACCGTTATTATTTGGCCATTTGGTATCCAAATGGTATCCTAATGCCATTTGGTAACCAAATGGCTTAAATAAAATCTCCGGACTGCCTGGGGTCTGAACCCGCGACGTTCGGTATAGAAGATAGGCACGCTACCAACTACACCAAGCCCGAGTGCACTCTTGTACTTAATAGGGAAGATAAGAGAAATAGTTGTCATGGCAATAATGTTGTTTATAAATTTTACATCTTGAATTTTAATATATTGGCGGAAACTAAATATCTGGTATGAAAAGCACAGAACATAACTTTTTTTTACCAAAGTTAAGAGAAAGTTGTGTCCTGTGGGACCAGTCACACCAGATTTTTTAAATTATATAAATGTATTTATTTATTTGAAATTAAAATTTCTATTGTCGGACGAGTACAATATATATTTATAACTTGTAGCAGCAACTTTCCTCGTCAAATTAACTGATGGACGGTTATTTATTTGGTTTGCTATCTAGCCTTATATGCCTACTAATAGTCACCCATTCAGTCATTATTTTCGTTCTGATAATAACACGCTCTCAACACGTGGACTAAAACTATATAATTAGTATTTTTCTTGTTAGCTACGTCATAAGTGCCCCCAGAAATTTTTTAATGGCTGCTGGCGAGAGGGGGGTGGGGGGAGAAGGAAGTTAATTTTTTTAAAAATAAAATAATATATTCTATACATTAATTTGTAAAAATAATCAAATTACTATTATATAATTATTTTTATTTTGTTTTTTTTTCCTCTATTAGAATAAAAAAGGGTGTATGGAGGCAGACACAGCAAAGTTTGAGAGCTTTAATTTTATATAAAAAAATTTGTGGATGCCACTGATAAGAACTAGGGCTGGACGGTAAACCGGTTTACCGGTAAAAACCGGTAAAAATTTTTTACCGAAAAACGCGGTAACGAACTCTAATTCGATAAAAACCGGTTTTTTTTTCGAAAGTCGGTAAAAACCTATTTTTTCGGGCGGTAAAAATTTTGGTTCCGCGAGAAAAAAAAAATGTTTCGGCAAAAAATTGGCTCTCTAAAAAAAAGGTAAAATATTTTTTCGCCCTGGGAAAAATTTTGGTTCCGCGGGGGGGGGGGGGGATGTCTCGGCAAAAAATTGGCATTCCGCGGGGGAAAAAATGTTTCGGCAAAAATTGGCTCTCTAAAAAAAAGGTAAAATATTTTTCCGGCCGGGAAAAATTTTGGCCCCACGGAGGAAAAAAATGTTTCGGCAAAAAATTGGCATTCCGCGGGGAAAAAAAATGTTTCGGCAAAAATTGGCTCTCTAAAAAAAAGGTAAAATATTTTTTCGGCCTGGAAAAATTTTGGTTCCGCAAAAAAAAAAAATGTTCCGCGGCGGCAAACTTTGGTTCCGCGGGCGGTAAAAAATTTTTACCGACTTTCGAGAAAACCGGTTTTTTTTTCATTATCGAGGTCGGTAATGAAAATCCATTACCGTCCAGCCCTAATAAGAACCCAGCTGGTTTTTTGTGTAGTCTTATACTGGAAGCAAGAAAAATGCGGAAGAAAGATTTTCTTAATAATATGTTAGAAGCTTGGTACTATGTTAGGAAATTACATAAAAAATAATAATACAATTAATACCCCCGAATATCTAGGATTTTTCACACTCTCGTTTTTCAACTCCATATGAATCACTCGCGCTCAAATTAGTTGGTTTAATTATAAATCTTTTTATTTATAAATTTGTCAACCCGAGAGAATCGAAAACTCTTAGGTCCTAATTATTAATAGTCGGTTAATTGTTTACATTATATTGGAAAAGATTCGCTAGTCTCAATTCTAAGATTTAAAAAAAACTATAAAGACATAATTATAATTTTAAATTGTCTTTGTTCACGAAATAAGAAAACAATTTTAGAGTATTCAAATATAATTAATTATATCTATTATATAAAATTTTATTTTTTTTTTAAGATTATCATTTGTTCAGCCAGGTAGTTTAATTTAATATGGCATTTCCAAAATTCTATCAAAAGCAAAAAAAATATATTTTATTCGTAAATATTTTTTGTAATAATATCCTATTTTCGCTACCTTTTGTAGAAATAATAGTTTCTGCTTCTATATTAATTTACTTGATTCAGGAAAATATGAATTAAGCTATTTTCCTGTTTCGATGTTCTCATCTCTCAACATTCCTAAATCCTCCCTCGGGCTCTTAAGGTCTCCTAAGACCCATGCGTTATACTAAGAGTTATACTATGGTCCACTAACTAGATGTTTTTTCTTGACGGGATTTTAAAATATCAATGAATATTATTTACTAATCTACTATAAGGTTTCTGGACAATAAATGCTATTGAATTTTCACTTTTTCAACAAGTAATTAGCCATATTTTATACTATTTATTGTTATTCAAAATAGAAATCAAACTTTTTTTAATTTGGATTTCATTTATGATAATATCAAAATAATTACTAATCACAATTCAAATAATAAAATTTCGAGTTTTGGCCCAAATAAACAGCAATTGCGGGAAGTTTTGTTTTTCTATTCAAACTTGAAAAAAATGCAGCTGAAGCACGTCGTTTTATTGAAGAGGCCTACGGCGAATATGCACCATCGAAAACCACCTATGAAGATTGTTTCAAACGTGGCGATTTCGGCACTGATGACAAAGAACGCTTTGATGGGACAGTGAGCGCCACAATTAAGTCCCCACCTGATAGCTAGAGCCTTAAGTATATGGTTTAGTATATGGTGAAATAATTTTAAATTTAAGGTAAAATAAAATCATCTGTCCCAGTTTTTACGTTTTGCCTTTTCGGTAATTAAAATTATTTCACTATACACCATATACTTAGGGCTCTAGCTATCAGGAGGTGGGGACTTAATTGTGGCGCTCACTGGATCAAAAAGGAATTGTGTACTATGAGCTGCTGAAACCGGGTGATTAAGTGTCAATGGGCATCGCTACCAACAACAACTGATACATTTGGACCAGGCATTGCTCGAAAAACAGCCAGAATGGTACACAAGACACGAACGAGTGTTATTGCAGCAAGATATCACTTCGTCCAATCACAATTCTATTGTACAGGACACCATCAAAATGCTGAAATGAGATCTAGTTTTTTCAGTTGGATTAGTGCAATTATCAATATTATTTAGAAGAAGAGGAAGATTTATTGCAGTAATTGGACCAAGGTTTTGTGGTTAAAGAATAACAATAAAATTTATTGTTGTTTGCTTTATTCTAAGGTCTGGCGACTGGCTAGCAACAGTTTGCAGGCCTGAAGATGGTAGTTGGGCTACCGAAACTGTTGCTAGCCAGTCGCCAGAACTTAGAATAAAGCAAACAACAATAAATTTTATTGTTATTCTTTAACCACCACATCTTGGTCCAATTACTGCAATAAATCTTCCTCTTCTTCTAAATAAATGAGATCTAGTACCGCACCCGCTATATTCTCCCGATATGGTCTCGTCTGATTATCACTAGTACCGATCGATGGCGCATGGCTTGGCAAAATTGGCCAAATTCGAAGAAATGCAAAATTGGTTGGTTGAATGGTTTCGCTCGCGTCGTTTTATCGTTGCGATATTCATGTATTGCCAGAGAGATAGCAAGCGTAGGGGCGATACTTTGAATAAACCATAAACCATTTTTTTTTATTTCTCTTTAAATTTTTCATTTTTCATTGAACACCTAATATATGGAAAAAGCATGGGTGGAACTTTACTTTGGCCCTCACTGAACAGTATTTTCACCAATCATTTTCAATTATTTATAAAAGTTCTATTATCATAATTTTAAATTTTATTATAATTAATTAAAAAAACAGCTAAATGACTGATTAATTAATATTATTTTATACTAATTTTCTATTATTATTATTTTTTTTTTAATACTAGTATGAATATCTATGTTTTAGGACGCATGTCGAGCAGCCAGGATGATCTAGACGACGACGCTAGTTCTCTCTACGCTCCGACGACATCAGGAGGTAAGGCCAGCCTTGAGTCGTGGGAGACGGGCTACGACTCAGCTTAGCACAGCTCGACACTGCATTCACTTGGATATTCTTGCGTTTGAATAGTTACTAATGCACCCAACACTTTGGTTTTAATAATTTTTTTTTTTCGCTCCTTCAGAATCTCTCTCATCTAATTAATCGTTTATTCAATATTTCATGAAACAAAACTTTTTTTTTTTGTAATTTTACCTATCATTTCGCACTCTTTTTTTTTTTATTTATCTAGTAGCTACTCCCAGCTTTTATACATATTGTATATTTTGATATGAATCTCAAAACATGTATATTTGCTTTTTTATAAATCACACACTCCTCTGTAGATATTATATTGTATATTGTAATTTATTTTAATATTAGAATTTTTATTAAGCAAGGATCAGACACTAAAAGACTAAATCCGGATTGTTTTTTTTAAATTCTTCAATTCGGTTTTTACCTTGCCAGAGATTGTTTCATAATACCCGTTAGAATTCCCTTATTTTAATGCACTAACTTGTTGACTTATTTAATCATTTTAACTTTTTATGGAAAGTCATGAAAATATAATATGTGATAAAACTTTTTGATTTGATTAATTATTTTTCCACTTATTTATTTATGTTCTTAAAAAAAATATATATATATATATCTTTTATAAAAATCGGAAATGATAATAAAATAAAGACTTGATCAATATTTTGATAATCCTTTTATCGGATCCTGGGATCGGATCCTTATTTTTTTTTCATATATTTTGCATGGAAAAGGTTCTTGAAAAATTTTATCTTCAATTTTCTTTTATATTTCGAGATTTCTAAATTAAAAACAGAATACCTTGTTTTTATTTTGTCTGAAGTATTGATATATTTTCAATAGTTTGAAAACTTAACTTCTTCCGAAACTCTATAATTATTTCCCGATTATTGCCTGGATAAAATATAAAATTACTGCCTCTTAGTAAAAGAATCATTAAGGGCCGGTTTCATCATTCATATTAGCAAATTTAGCTGAGCCAACAAACAATGGATTAGTAAACAAGACAAGTTCTTAATTGCTTATTGTTGTACAGTATTTATATTTTTAATAAATAATTAATAACAAAATGTGGTCTATAATTAAAAACTCCCATAATAATAATAATATACAAACCACAAAAACTATAATAAACACAAGCAGTTCCTTTGGTTATTATTGGTTTCCATGCGTTTTTTCGACTTTCAGTTAACTCTGGTATAAAAAATAGTCAAATCAAAAAACTAATAATAAAAATAGCAAAACTAAGCAGTTTATTCTTAGATCATAGATGAAGAAACCGGCCCTTACCCGCTTATTTAGCTATGCATGGAATGACTCTTCTTTTGGGGTATAAAAACTCCTATTTGTTCATTTTTTAAAAATTGTAAAAAAAAAAATTTATCAAAATTTTTTAGAAAAAATAACAATAATTTTGTTATTATTAATTTTAACCCCATAACTATAAAAATGATCAATCTTATCAATCTATTATTACATTCCATATTCTCCATTTGTAAATAAAAAACACATTTCCTACTTTTAACTATTTTTGTAGGTAGAGCCTTTTAGTGCATGTATTCAGCTTTTCATAGGTAAGAATTTTTCATCCATCCCATTGAAAACACATTTTTTATTATTTATTTATAAATCCCTATACTGTATATATATATAAACACATTTTCAAAATTCCTATTTCCTTCTTTTTTTTTCTTTCTCAAAAAAAGACAACATGCTTTAAATTATAATAATAAACGCATTCATTTTTGTCCTAACCAGTCGGCTTGGAAAAAGAGTCGAGGGTAAGTTTGTGACGATGTCCTGGTGAGGGAGTGTCTTTAAGTTCAGGTGTTATTCAGTTTTCATTTTGGTTTTGATAGGCTTCGACTTGCACCAATGGAAAGACTCGTCGGGTGGCAGCTCGACGGCGTTGGGCCTTAGCGGCGTTGGCGGCGGCGCGGATTCGTCGAGCAGCGAACGCGACGACGAGTCTCAGGCGACGGATGCACGCGGCGTGAATAGCGCTAACGCCGGCGCCGTGCATTTCACCCTCGGAGGCGACGGGTCTGTTCTTTTTATACTCTTCAATTAAATAGCTTTATAATTTATCCACCATGTTCTTCTAAAACATTTAATATTGATATTTATTAAGGCGCTTCAGGTTCGCATGTTTTTGCCAATAAGAGGTCTTAAAAATTTAGCCAAAAAAGCCCAACTATTACGAAAATTTGCCAATAATTGGCAGGATGGTAGGGCTATATTTAATCTCTTGTATTTTTTTTTTTTTAACACACACTTTTTCTCATTCACACAGTCTTTTCGGCAACTCAGGCCATTTTTGACGATAACCGTTATATTTAAAATATATGTATTTGGGGTCCAGGCATTCTTATTTAAGCCGTTTAGTATCCAAATGGTTTAAATAAATCATCGACTCCTGAATCCGAACCCTGTATTTGTTTATTGTTGATCTTTTAATAATGAATATTTTATATTATATATCATTTATAATAGAATAAAAATATATAAATATAGGTTTATAGGGACCTGATAACCCGGCTGTTAGACTACCTTCCATCTTTTGCAAGAGTGCTGAACTATTTGGCAGTTAATTTTTAAATGAATACAAAATTTATTTTTTACAGTCCCTTAAAATAAAGACTATCTTCACATTTTCTTGATCATTTATTTCATTTACAGCGTAAGCCGATGGGTAGATGAATGTGCTGCGAATTCTGGCTCCCCCACAAGGAAATATGGTGAGCTCCTCGTTGGCGAAATCTCATAGCTCAACTCCGACCCTCCAACAGCAGCAGCAACCACCTCCACCTCCGCCTCGGGTGAGCTCAATGAGCCGCACACAATCGCACGAGACGGTGACCACTCTTGTGGAAAAAGAAGTGAGTATATCAATTCATACAAAATAATATTTTTCACAACTTTCCGATTAAGCAACATATTTTCAGAGGAGGAAAGTAGCACCAAGCATAATTAAATTAAATTAAAAAAATTAAGACTTTTGCTGGATCCGGTTCCTTCTATAAAAAAATTAATTAGATTTCATTGACGTTTCGTCAAAGCATCATTCAAGAGCTACGATCATCGAAAATTTATTTGATATTATATAAGCAGAATACAATTTCTTTTGATAACTCGGACACCTTGTATAATATTTAAATAATTTTCGAGATCTATTCATTTGATATTAATATTCAATATAGATGAGTGGAGTGGAGTCAGCCAAGGAAAATAAAAAACAAATTTATTCTGTCGACGTTTCGAGCGAGAGAATATGATTGACATATAATTATGAAATGAAAAAGAAATATCAACAGATTTATGCTGACGAACTTTGACAGATGATACAATTTAATCTATCTCTAAAGAGAGAATCAGAATTCAAGGCGCATGTCTTTATTCTATCCTAATTAGCCCACGGGATGAAAGAAAAGAATGGCAGTTAGATATTATTTCATTTATTAATTAATAGTCTTAACCAAAACCGAAACGTCAGCGTAGATTAATTAATCAAATAATATCTAACTGCCATTCTTTTCTTTACACATTAACGATTATCCAACTATCAAATCCACATCTTATAATAAATTTAGTAGGAGTAAGATAATGAAAATGTTCAATAAAAAACACAGTCTTGTTAAATAGGGTCCGACCGAAACAAGATTTTCAGCCGAAACCGAAACCGAATATTCGGCCTCAACCTTAGTTTCGGCCGAAACCGTAACCGAAACCGAAATTTGTATTTCCTATAAAAATTTTTTTTTCATTTTACCTTTTTTTTTTGAATTTTTTTCCTCCCATGAAAATTATTTTACCTTTTTTTTAGGGAGACTAAATTTTTTTCTCCCTCAAGTGCAAATCGTTTGACTTTTTTTTTTGCATGCGAGTCTCATCCCATTTTTTTCAGACTTTGGTTTCGGCCATTGTACTCGTATCAAAAATAGGGTCAGAATCTTTTGTCGCAAAGTCTTCTTCATGAAAATTTAATGAGCTTTCCAAAGGTATTTTCAAATTTGCTGTACGGGCAATAGTTTAGAAAATACGAACGTATTTTTGAAAAAATTCGTCTTTTTCCGAAAAAACACAAAAATTGAGACCGGCCGAACGGTTGAGAATTAGACCTTAGTGAAGAGATACTTTTTTGTTGCTTCCAAAGTGTAGAATCACCTTTTGGAGTTTGTCGACTTTAACGTGTTACACCCTGTATATATAAACTATGTTAACTTTATTGTGATAATACTAGAGTGGGCTTCCTTTCCCGTTAGGAAATATCAATAATTTATTTACTCCAATCTCTTATTTTATCCTGTTTATTTCTTCTGTTTTAGAGCTCTTCCAGCCAACAAGACAGTGGAGGCCGGAAATCAAGCAAAGATCGTCTAGATGAATTGGAGACATGTTCAACAGACTCAAATTCACAGGCAGAAAGTGAAGATGCTGCACTAAGACGAAAGAAACGTAAATTGTTTCCTACCTTTCCACGTTCAAAACCGAAAGGCAGCGTTAAACAACCAACTTCGTCGTGATGTTCCCATTTTATTAGACGCTCACCGCAACAGATTTTAATATTATTGACTACTTAGGTATATTTATTATTGAATTCTTAAAGTATTATGAAGGATCTGAATGTAACTGGGACTTAAAATAAAAATTTTAATGTGAATCGGTGCATTCATAGAGTTAAACGACAATTAAAAAAAAAAAATTTATTCGTCAACAAAACGAATATTTATTATATTAAAATATTACTAGATGCTTGTTGTTTCCCTTTAGAAGGGAGTTTACTCATTTCACTTTTAAACTAGATATAATTGACTATTTAAAAATGGAGGGGGGGTTATTTATTAGTTTGTTTTGATGACAACTTTCTTCCGAACACCAACATTATCCTTATTTACTAATCTTAATTTATAATCTCTAAGGTAATTATTTAAAAAAATAATAATAATAATTAAACATTTCTTATCATTTTATAAACATAAAGAGATTATTTTTTTTATCAACGGTTCAAATATTCTGTTTAAAAATCAACTTATTTTAAAAAAATAATATTTATAAAAGGTAGGTATAATGAGAAATTACAGCTAAGCTTAATTTCATTTATTTCCTCCACAAAGCTGACGTTTCGATCCTCAGAGCAATAGGGGTGTCATTATCAATATGAATTTCAACATTTCACCTTCACCAACGATTTATGTAAAGGTGAAATGTTGAAATTCATATTTATAATAACACCCCTAGTGCTCTGAGGACCGAAACGTCAACTTTGTGGGAGAAATTAGGCTTAGCTGCACTCTCTTTAATTTCTCATTATACCTACAAATAATACAATCAGCTATAAAAAAACTTCAAATAAAAAAAAGTATTTTTTTAACGCCCTGTTTGAATTGGTATTTAGCTATTGAGTATTTGAAAAAACTCTCCACTTTTTCTTTTACTTAGGTATTTTTAATTTGCAAAAATAAAAGACAAGTAGATAGAAACTAAAATATAATAAGGGATAAACAGTGCTTCTGATTGAGCCCAAATATTTGTTTATTTTTTTATTTATTTATTAAAAATGTGGTCTATAATTAAAAACTCCCATGATAATAAAAAAGACTTAATTTTAGACTATCCTTTTATAGACCGTTGTATTATCTGTTAATTTGAGAAATCGACAGCGGCCTTTGCTACCTCCTTAATTATAAAAAGCTACAAAAGGGATGCATAAAATATGTTCGTTTTTATTTCCTAGAAGAAAGGCCACTAAATATAATTTTTGAACTCAAAGTTATTTGCCAATATATTTATAATGAAACAGACTCTAACAGCCTAATTAACCCTACATGAAAAACTAACTAATATTTTCAAACAGGGACGTCATTTGGGGGGGGGGGGTCATTTGCCCCCCTCCCCAAGGGTCTGGAAAAAATAGTAAATTCTTAGTCCCTTAGCCCCTAAATACAAATAAACTCACACTTTCGCTTTATAAATAAGTATAGAAGACAGTATAAATATAAATATAGAGGTACATATATATGTATATAAATTAATTAGCACAGGAAGTAACATTTTTTTTGCCCCCTTAAGCAAAAACTGAAATGACGTCACTGTATTCAAAGGTATTTTTTTAAAAGTTTTATTCTTAATAATTCAATAAATAAATAATTGATTATATTTGGTTTAAAAGTGAATGTTAGGTCTTCCTTTAAAAGAACCGATTAAACAGCAAACCAAGTAGGGCATTAAATATTTATAAATATACACACCACTTTTTTCCTGGCCTAATTGCGAGAGAATTCCCTTTGTGTTGCGGTTATTATATATTACCTAGCTGACAATTTTTTTGTTTTATAACTTTCTCAGAATCATAGGAATGTTTCTCTATAATTGTCCCATTAACTGTTTAAAAAGCAATGTGATGGGCGACAGAAATTTTGTCGCTTTTTAGAGAATTTACAAGTCTAGGTAAAATAAATAAAATAAATAAATAAATATGGCTGTGGTTATTCAACATATTAAACACTTTTATGTTACTTATAGACGGGAAAATGTACTTAGATCAATTTTAAATGAAAATACTTATAGATATCAATTCAAAATATGTATACTTCCTTCTTTTCCCAATTACGTATGGGTAGAGAACTGTTACAAGTATTTAATTAAAGAATATATTATCATTATTTAATAAAAAAAAAAACAACATTGCAATAATTTGTTCTTATACCTTTTTATCAAAAAAAAAAAAAAATTAAAAAAAAATAATTATTTTAAAATTAATTAAATTAAATATTGAGAAGAATTCTCTTTAATATAATTTTACTTTCTCTTACCTATATATCTAATATATAGCGAGAAAGTATTGCGATCATTTAAGATTTTAAGATTTTAGTTTAATCCAATGAATGAAAAAAAGAGGCATTTCTAGGAATCGCATGTTTACGCCTCAAATATTTTAACTTATAAGGGCTGGTTTCTGCTTCCATGGTCAAGTAGCTGGTCATTGGTTCAGAGAAGTAATCTTGTTAAATTGAAGAAATACCCTTCAATAATATATCTTAATTTTATAAACAGTTGATTTATTAAAAAAAATTTTTTATTATTTTTTATTTCTAGTTACTTGTCGACCAACCAGTGTATATTATTGGTTTCAATCCATCAATCGAATCATCTTCAGGGCAATAATTGTATTTTTGTTTGTAGGCTCTGAAGATGATCCGATTGATGGATTGAAACCACTAATGTACACCGGTTGGCCCACAAGTGACTAGAGAAAAAATTATACCTGTGAGCAGTGGCGTAGCGAAGGGGGGGGGGCAAGGGGGATCATCATGCCCCGGGCGCTACTCGCAAAGGGGCGCCAAATGGTCCGCAAAACAAAAAATTGCTGGATAATTTTGTCTCAAATTTAAAGCCTAGCTTGAGCCTATGACTTTATTTATTTTACTTTATTTATTTATTAATTTGCGAGTATATTTTACATATAATATTATATAGTTTTCGAAGGGGGGGCGCTAAAAAGGTATTGTGCCCCGGGCGCGAGTTAAGCTCGCTACGCCACTGCCTGTGAGGTCATGGAACCCCCACCAGGAACGAAGTTCCTCACATCTTTTCTTCAACTCCGAATATATAATTATTTAAAAAAAGAAAATAAATAATTCTTTCCTTTTTTAAATAATATATAAAGAGAATTCTCTAGAACTGGTGGGGGGAGGTGGGCGTGGCCTCACCAAGGCTTCGGCTAGCCTCGCCTTCTTCCGCTGTCGCTCGGGAGCTGTAACACATTTTTGTTTACGTGACGTTTTCTGGCAATTCATCCTACCGTAAGCCGCGTAAAAGAACTTCGTTCCAAAAATATTTTTGAATTTTTATATATATACATTACACTCACCGGTAACAGCCAGCACACTCCAAACGAAACACTTGACCAAACCTTTAATTAAACTGTTTATAAATATGTTTTCACGGCAAGAATATATCTTAATATACATATATATATATATATATTTTCCCCCCCCCCCTCCCCCCCCCCTATATACATCTGATCGTTTTGTTATTAGTAGAGAAGAAATAAAATATTTATTATTTTCCTTTTGATTCTTCTTTTAATAATAAAATGATAAGATGTGAGTATATTTTTTTAATATTCATTACAAGTTCAAGTCTGAAACAAGTACCAGCTACTTGATCATAGATGAAAAACCGGCCCAAGATGATTAAATTATAGGATAAAATTCCTTGTGTACTAACCATGAACTGATTCCCTCAGAGTGTCTCGTTTTTTTTTTCATTCAAGTTGAAAATTTTAAATATTAATTTTATAAAAAGTGTCTGAAAAAGTTTTTTTTTTTACAACTAAATAAAAAAAGGTCTTCCATAAATTAATAAACCGTTGTGAAAATGTTCTCAAAATAAAAAAAAAAAAGCTTTTTCACATTTTTTTTTTAAATTTTAATATTTTTAAAATTTAATTAATTTAGACTAATAATAATACCATTTATGTGATTAAGTAATTTGATTTAAACACGAGAGGTTTATAACAATTTTGTCTATAATCTTATGTTCCATAAGAGATGTATTTAACACTCGTCCTCGGGAAGAGCTCATATTTTTGAATTTATATAAAAATATATATATATATCTATATATAGATAAATTCGAAATTTTTTTATCCTCTACCTTGTTTTGAAAACTACCTCCTTTTTCAAAACAAAACTCCATTATTTAAGTTTTTTTTTTTTATTTAAAATTAATGCCATATTTTCTTAACAGGTTTATTCGAAAAGTGGCAGATCCGCAAAAATCGTACAATGGATGGATTAAAATTATAAAATTCATAATTATTATTAATAAAAATATTATTAGGCTATTTTTTTTTTTTTAATCTAATATTAAAAAGCTTTATGAGAAAAAAAAATATTACTCTTGGGATGGATACCTCTTGGGAGGTACAGTGAGGGACAATATTAAGTCCCAACCATCCGTTTCCTACTTGTGATTATTTCATTGTTTTTATAAAAGAAAATAAAAATCTTTATTGGAAATTTTCTACATTTGAACTATGAAAGTTTCCATTAAAAAATATATAATATTTTTTTAAAAAACAATGAAATAATCACATGTAGAAAACGCATGGGTGGGACTTAATATTGTCCCTCTCTGTACATACAAATGGCGTACCCCCCCCCCCCGGGGGGGATATGGAAACTTGCAGGCCCCCCAGAGGATGGCTGGTCCCATGGCCCCCCATTCCCCATCCAAATTCCCTAGTTACGCCTATGCTTATGAGAAAAAATAAAATCTAGGACGTCCTTCTTTCTTTGTCCTTTGAAAATGTATTATCTATTCATTAAGAATGTTTGCATTTGATTTAAATATTATTAACTAAACTATTAAGCAGGAGACTCACCAGGAGCAACTCTGTTGTACCAGTGATTGAAGAAGTAGAGTTTTCACTTCATATTCCTTAAGTTTCGCCTCTTGTCTGTCCAGACTGGAGTAATTCTATTCCCATTCATCAAAATTGTTGAACAATTTAATTAATTATTTAAAATTTTTAAGGATATGTATTGGATTAAAATAAGATGTCATATATATGTTTGATCTGTGGTCATAAATAACGTAAATAACATAGATTGAATTACGCGCTACTAGCGGCAGAAAATTGAAATAATTGAGAGAATCTCAAGCCGACTTGCCCGCCTTGGACCGCCATTTTGCCAGCTTCTCTAAAGATTTTTCTATTTAACTATTTTTATATCATTTTAATAGCCAAACAGTTTATTTAATCATTATTGAATATGTGCCAAGATAAATTGTTGAATTCACATAAGTTCTTTCAAATAATTTATCAAGAGTTTGATTAAACTTCATCTATTTTCAAGTAAGTAATCTGTTTTAAATAAATGTTCATTATCTATATTATTTTATATAATAAAATATGAATATAACTCTCTAGAACTTAGAAGTATTAACCTCAAATAATTTAATAAGTCCCTATGCCTACAATTTTTCATATCAACCAAAAGTATGAATGCTAGCTCAGCAAATCATTTCTTTCATATTTTACAGTTCCAATAATTTTCTAACTATTTCTTCAATTATTAAGGAGAGACTTAAATTTGCAGGATCGAAAAGAATATGCAATTCGAAACGTAATTCAATTTAGCCGATCACACACTACTCTATTAAAAAAAATCATCGAACTCTGATGAAATATTTGCCAGATCTACAAGTAATTTTATTAAAAGAATTTGGTTTTCGGTTTAACTATGCTTTATTAGTAAAAATTACAACGTTTCGGCCACTCATTCTGTGGCCTTCAGGTACAATTCAGCTAAGATTATAAAGTTTGTTACATCTGTGCATCTGTGACAATCTCAATTGAATTAGTTTAGAAAAAACAAGATGGTCTCAACTAATTCAATTGAGATAGTCGCAGATGTAACAAACTTTAAAATCTTAGCTGAATTGTTCCTGAGAAGGCCACAGAGTGAGTGGCCGAAACGTTGTAATTTTTACAAATAAACCACAGATAAACCGAAAATCAAATTCTTTTACTAATGATAACAACTGTGAAAGCCTAAACTCCAAAATACAAGTAATTTTATTGATAAGCTTCTAAAGAAAGCATATAAAATCAAACAATAAGACTTGTGAGACCTTAGAAGACATACCTCCTTCTTAAATACGTCAAATTTACTTGTTACAAATTCACTGACTTTCCCTATTTCATCAAAAAAATTAAAACATTTATATTTTTTAGAAGCTTGAACGGGAGTCTTCCCAGAAACAGCTGCTAGGTATAATAAAAAACGTTATATTTTGTTGGCACGTTTTGAGAGCTGTCGCACTCTTCCTCATCACTTGCTGTTTGAATGCAGTTTCGGTCACATGGTTTGTTTGTTAAATAGTTTTTGTATATAGTAGAAAAATAAAAGGCCGAGCAGCTAGATTTATTTCTTTAATAGAGAACTCACAGCGACGTTTCGGTCGACTATGCGACCATCTTCATGGCTAGAGAGAGTTCAGTCATTAGAAAAACCTCTTTTATTAGTTTTGTATAAAGTTTTTGTATATTTGCACACATTTATGTCGATATAAAGTAATTTAAACATGAGGTACCAAACACCTGTACTTTGATGGGGGTTCGCCTCCACACGCACCAACCAACCGATCAGGCCAACCAACAACACCAGATCAGTTTTGATCAATAGCTTGAGGTGTAAAGAAGAATTTTGTAATGACTTCTTATCTATCTAAATGTCAAAAAATAGGTGTAGCTATGATTCCCATAGAGGCTTTTGGCATCCAGGTCTTATAAATTTTTAATAATTCATTAAAACATTTATTTCTCGGGTCCCTGTTGCAATAGTTCATGTCCTCTATGTCCCACAGACACTGGGACTCTCCAATAATCAATTAACTCCACAATTACAGATTGTTTAGCCTCCGTAACTGAGGTCATAACGTGAAATTAATGACTAACGAAAGCAGACTGAAAGAGAAGTCAGGCCAACCGGGATACACACGTCCTGATTTGTCAGGGAAGGGTATGGGAGTTGGCGGTTGGATGGCTCGACCCACCCGACTGCCAACTTGTCAGGGCTTACAGGCTGGGTGACCCAACCGGCCTGCAACCGGCCTACGCACTTCCCAACCGTAAGTGCCTGACTAATAATTTGCCCTGCCGGTTGGCCTAACAAATCAGAACGTGTGTAAGGCTCTTAAAGGGTAATGAAAATATCTTTGGAAATTATAAAATTCAAATATTGTTTTTTTTTTTTAAATATTTATTTTTTAAATAATACAATTAAATAATATTATGTTAGTGTTAGTAGAATATAATTTAGAATTTATTTTACAAATTTATTTCGGTGGGTTGCAATTTCTTCCTTCTTGAGGCCAATCGCATCCTTTGGTTTGTGGGTTCCACCATAAACCGTTTTCACAGTGGAAAAGTACCCACCCATCATGGTCACAGACATAATACTAAAAAAAACAAATTCAATTTAGAGCTCGGTAAATTAAACAAAAAATACATTTTTCATAATTAGATAATTTATTATACCTTATCACAATCGGCATGTTCTTTGTATTCGCCCTCTATGCATCCTCCTGGTGGAGGTGTAACTGTAGAACCGGGTGTTGTTGATGTTGTCGGACCAGTTGGGGGGTTGGTTGTAGGTGTTGTTTGTGTAGGGTTTGATGGAGTTGTAGTAGTTCCGTCATCAGATGGTGTGCTAGGAGGCCTATTCCATGTGCTCTAAAAAAGATAATTAAAAAATATTTGAAATTTTATCCATTAGATAATTTTGGAGTTTAAGGGGCTTCAGGAGAGCACATTGAATCTTTAGTCCGAAACTCCTGAGGCATTTTCAAGTATTTATTTTTTTTCATGCAAAAGATGGCAGGCTAGTCTAAAAGCTGGTAAACTCTAACATCATGCATTATTAGATGACTTATAATCCTATATTTATATATTTTTGTCCTGTTATAAATGATAAATCACATAATAATATTTATAAACTATTCATTATTAAAATATCAACGGAAATACATGAGATTAAATATAGCCCTACCATCCTGCCATCTATTGGCAAATTTTTGTAATAGTTAGCTAAATTTTTAAGCCCCATAACGCCATCTTATCCGCAAAAACATGCGAACAGCTTTGCCCCCAGAAGCGCCTTAATACATATTTATTTTTTTATTAAATTGTAACTTACTGGCTCAGTGGTAGTTCTTGTTACATCTGGTACCAGATATCCCTTCATACCATTTTGTAAAACTTTCATCAATGGGTTTTTGTCACCACATGTTCCATGGAAATCATCCATATCAATAGCCCAAGTCATTGCACCTGCATATCCTTTTTCTTTGATCCAATCCATTTTAATTTGAAGACTTTTGGCGTCCTCGTATCCAACAAATTGACTACCTGCAGAGATTTTAGAAAAAAAATATAAAATAACTAAAGCCAAAACACATAACCAATAGAAGACAAGGATTTACCTGAATAAGTCCATGGACATTTGCCAATATCGTCCCATTTTAGTGTCCAGTTGGAACCTTCTTTTTGAAGTTCTTCGCAAATCTTAAAAGAAAAAGTATCTCTTTAAACGATTATTTATAAAAGTATTAATTAGATTTATTTACCTCATAATAAGCCAGAGAACCGATAGCTTGTGTGTATGGACCTGGATCTCCACCTCCAGCTTCTTTATTAATATACATTCCAAGTGCGTATTCTTGACCCGAACCAGTGCTTACAGTATAAGTTCGTCCGTAGAAAGGAACACCAACAACCAATTTATCAGCGGCGCATCCCATTTCTTCCCAGAGTTCGAGACCATCGTTCTAAAATTTAATAATACCATTAATATATATTTTTTAAAATTATCATTTAATTTAAAAACTCGTATACTTACGACATTGAGATGTTCATAGGCCCATTGGTCATGAGGACGTTTATAAAGAGGACTGTGCACATCAGCAAATCCAGCCCAATTTCCACGTAAATCATAAGCCATAACATGAATAGCATCAACCAACCTAAGGACATTTAAATATTTAAATAAATTGTGAATTATGACTAGCAGTGTATAAATAAATAATTTGAAATTCCTATCGGGATCCCCGTTTATTTACCCGAGATGCCTCAAACCCGACCGACCTCTGGCTGTAGCCATCTACCGGTGAAGTTACATTATTTCCTACCTCTAACTCCTCCTCCTGCGTTCATTTCTAGGTAACGAGCTAATCCTTATTTCTGGTTTCTCCCGGTTGCTTTTATCCAACCTCATTCTATGATAGGGAGGTTGACCTTTTTGAGCATTGTATAAAATATAAGATATAACATATTCTCCTACACAGGGGGAGGGAGGACCTAACTACTATTAACTTGGAATGAATGTCTTTAAAGTAACGTTTTTCTCTATTTACAGGTGGTGTTCATTCTATTCAAATTTAGAATCAACAGAATCGGAGAAAAAGGAATTTTATTAAACAATTTGTTGGATTTTATTCTTCACACATCTCATTTGAATACTAAATTGATAAGAAAAAACCTACATGGTAAACAATCTTCCAGAAACTTGCAGTCTTTCCTGCTTCTACTACTTTTGGATTATCGACATTTTCTACTCTCAAGAAATGCATTGCGTTAGGTAATATTAATAAAGAATTTATTATAAATAAATTGTCTTAACAACTAACAAATAATTAAGTAATAATTTTTGAATTGGTAATCAGAGCTATTGATGTATAGTAATTTATAAAAATATTTATTTTCCTCCTGATGAAGTAATTAATGTATTGGCCATTAGTAGCGAACTCTTCTTTGAAACCACTACACCGAAAAAAGAAACTCTCTCTAACTTGTATAATATTTCTATATCACCGACGTTTGTCTTTTTTTGTTTGATGATAATTAACCAAATTTTAGAAACCTTTTTATATTATAACAATACTACTAATCCTCACTGCAAGCCAGGCCGGCCAAAATATTTACTTTGTTATAATATAAGGCAATTTCTGAAATCTGCAGGTTTTTTCTCTCAACCCCAGCAAAAAAATTGAAGACAAGCTTGTTACGCCACTGATTATGATTGATATTATAGCTTGAGGTTATAGTTTTAGTTTATAAAAAATCAATAACAATCTTTATTTACTGGCAAAGATCCCAGACATGATATCCTTCATTCAGACGAAATTTGGCCAATGGAACAGCCATTGTAATCTCCCAGCCTTTTCCTTTTTTATCAAAAGCATGTCGAAGTTCTTCCACCAAATAAAAGAACAGATCCTTGTCAGCAAATGTACCACCGCGATCAGATGCTCCGGGATATTCCCAATCCAAATCAAATCCATCGAAACCATATTTCTCCATAAATTCTGAAATTATATAATCAATTTACATTTTGTTTATTAAAGCTTTGGTGGTTTGTATTATTATTATTATTTGGAAGTTTTTAATTATAGACCATATTTTGCTATTAATTATTTATTAAAAATATAAATACTGTACAACGTTTCGACTGATTATTCCGCAGTTTTCAAGCACTTGCTCCGACTCAAGTGAACTAACCTAAAGGACCTCAAGTGCATTTTATATACAACGACGTCAGCGCCATCTACAGTCATTCCTATGAAGTTAGACACAAACTTCAGCGCCATCTACACTCATTTCCATGAAGTTAGACTCAATCATCAAAGCATTTAATATGCACCTAACGGTCCCTTAGAGGTTAATTCACTTGAGTCGGACCAAGGAAAACGACTGCAGAATAAGCAGTCAAAACGATGGACAGTATTTATATTTTTAATAAATAATTAATAAAAAAATGTGGTAATTTATCCCTGTCTTATATAAATCACCAATATACAATAAATTTAATAATTCTTTTCCTATACTATTTATAATATTATTATTTAGCAAATGTTTTAAGCCAACATCCTTTTCATTGTTTAAAAAAAGATTAAATTTCCGGTATGATGATTCTTCTCTGAATATTTTTTACTTGTCTTAAACAAACGGTTGTAAAAATGTCACGTTTACATCAAGGCTAGCAATCGAATCGAATATAAATTTAGATAAGAACGATGTAAGCTCGCCACTATGAATAATAATAATAGAATTAAAATTTGCTTACCGACAACACTTTTTATAAAGACATCTCTTCTTGATTTTTGACTTACGAGGGCTGAATATTTTTCTCCACCCTCACCCCAACCCCCGACAGCTACCGATACTTTTAATCCTGGATTGTTCTTCTTCAGTGCCGTGAAATTATTATATCCATTTTGCTCGACGTCAATCTAATAAAAATATTTTAAATTATAATTATGTTAATCAAAATATCGTCACTTTAGAAGCGAAATGAAGTATCTCAAATGAAAGTAAATTTTTTTTCTTTTTTTTTCGGCTCCTAAGCCCTTTACGGTTATTCAATATGTATTATTTTTTAAATAATATAAATAATGGTGGCAATCGGGGGTCGTTCAACACGCTGGTTTCTCTGTGCCACTCACCCGAGTTTCTGCTGTGTTTGTAATTACTTGACGGTTGTTGCTCTAATCTCCAACCAGTCCCCCCTCCCCCTTACAAGGAGAGTAAATAAACTAGTTTATCACACAAACAAACATAATTGCATACCAATCTTAAACGCTTTCTAGAGGTGTTTAGATAAATTTAAGATGTCGAGGGAATTCAGCAGGAAATTTTAATCGAACGGTATGCATTTCAACAGAGTGAGATAGCTCCAGGGGCGTCATTTGGGGGGGGGGGGGGAGGCGCAATTGAAAGAAAATAGTAAATTCTGAGCTTAGCCCCTTAAATACAAACAAACTTACACTTTCTTTATAAATAAGAATAGAAGATGAAATAGATAAAAATATAAAGGTATATGTGTTTATATGTATTTAAATTCGTTAGCACAGGAAGCAAAAAAATTTGTTGCCCCCCCCCCAAACAAAATACTGAAATGACGTCACTGGATACAATCTTACTTCTAAAGGGACGATACAATATCTTTATTTAATTTTTCAAGGTAGTTTATAGCTGTTTGTTTAATTATAATTGTAATAAGTAATGAAGAGAAATGCAGATCATTCTGAAACTGGTCTCCGAGCTATAAACGCTGTATTATATTGTTGTTAAATAAATTGTATTCGACTCTCAATTATTGTATATCGATGTATATTGCCACGAGATTTGAATAAATGAAAAATCCTACACATACATAATGACCAGCCTCCATGTTCTGAAGATGATCCCTACCGGGATCGAAACGTCAGTGTGAGTGCTGACAGTGGCGTATTCAGGGGGGCCCAGGGGGCCGGGCCCCCCAAAGCCTTCTCCAAACAAAAAATACCTATTGTTTTTTTTTTTTCTTAATGATTTTTTTAAATAATTATTTTATTAACTCTCATAAATTCTAAAATCTAACAAAAAACTTATAAATAATTGAAAAAAATCTCTAATATTTACGAATTTTCTATTAAAATTATTTTTTATTTCAAGAAAATTTTTTTTTTTATTTGTTTTTTATTTATAATTATTATATTATCTAAAAAAATTTCTCCACTTTTAAGTTTCTTGGTGAAGGGGGGGGGGTTCATAAAACTTTTGGGCCCCCCAAGCAGAAATCCTGGCTACGCTACTGAGTGCTGAGTATTATAAAAAAAAAAAAACAGCTACATTTCTCTTCAGTACTTATTACCATTATAAATCTATATTTAATATTGAAATTTTAAAAAAATTATAATTATAAATAAAAAACTGAAAAATTTACACCATCTGTGAGATAATAAAAACGAATGACGCCATCCCCATCTCCAATTAGGACTTTGGTTAGATTAATAAAATAGTAAAACGAATATTAGAAAAGTTGCCCCCCTTCCCTTCTATTTTGAGCTGGATGACCCATTTTTAGGTAAAAAATTATAAGCTTTTCCTGGCCACCCATCCCAAAAATCATCTGTGTCTGTAATCACTTTATCAATAACATAACTTAGGATATTTCATAGCCATATATTGACCGATGCATTTAGTGTATATATATTACTATAATATTATTTCATATTTATTATCAATAAAACAAAGAATACCGAAATTAATTTTTAATCGATTTTAATCTGGAGGTTTACTCGTAGATCCTATTGGTATTGTTAAGGAGTATTAAAACAAATATCTTTAAAATTTTCTTGCTTAACTACAAGCAGCAAATTTCAAAATTTAAAACATTTATTTGTTTTTACAATAAATTTCAAACATTTATTTGTTTTAATACTCCTGAACAATACCAATAGGATCTACAGAGTTCCAGATAAAAAACGACTAATCAATTTCTCGTACCAATCCAGTATTTTAAAAATTAATTTTTATTTATAACTAACTATCCATAAATGTATTGAAAAGACTACTGACAATTTGAATTAGCACTCATTATTTATTTATTTTTAGAAAAAGAAGAGTATGTTACTCACCTCAGGATCAAGAACTAAAACCTCCCAGGTGACATTGTCCACACCAATAAAAGCGTAGATGAGATGAGTACACAAATCAGCAGGTACGTCGTCAATGCCATATTTTCCAAGACTTGGTCTATGGATTGCCCAATTACTAAAATAACATACTACTTTGCCGGGTCCTCCAGCTGCCCCTGGGACAGCATCTAAATAATTTAGAGAAACAAAGAGAGATATTTTTATTATGAGTAACATGCCGTTTTTAAACTCAAAGATCTTTTATTTCAACAAAAAAGACTTCTATAAAAGTTTTCTTTTTATTTCTATTCTCATCCAATCGAAAAATTACTAATTGATAATTATGATATACTTTCATATTTAATTTTTAATCTAAAAGGTTGTCGAGAAACCACGAATTAGAGACCATCTCTAATTCTTGAAATTTACTCTTTATTATTTAAGTTGAATGGCAGAAATAAAAAATATAAATATCATTCTACTACACAACGAATTAGTGCGCGACATGAGAAAGTACAATAAAATTTCTTTACAAACTCTCATACAAAAATACTATTTAATTCTCTTGATTTTATTATAACAAAAAAGAATGCAAAATAATGATACACTTCATCAATTCGTGAAATTGATTCAACCTCTATTTGTTTAATTTAGATAAGCGAAAAAGGTAGGTATCGCCGGGAGTCGCACCAGGAACCTGTCGATTTGTACTCAACATGTTCTATTACTGGACCACATTACCATTCGCTTATTTAAATTTGATAGACCGCTAAATTTCAGTCTACAGATTTAAGCTGCGTTTCTCTAGTAGAGTGAAATTTAGCGATCTATCAAATTTAAATAAGCGATTGAGGTACTGTGGTCCAGTAATAGGGCATGTTGAGTACAAATCGGTCGGTAGTGCCACTCCCGGCGGTACCTTCCTTTTTCGCTTATCTAAATTAATAAATACTTGGTTGTATGTTTTTCATAATTGCTTCATGGACCAACACATGATATATTTTTTTTTTAAACACTCATGCTTTTTTCTTATTCACACTCACACTCACACACACATTCACACAATCTTTTCGGCAACTCAGGCCTTATAAAACGATACACATGATATATAAATTTATAATTCTTTATTTATCTATTTGTTTATCTTGAATAAGTATTGATTTTTGATTAAAAAAATAAATTATCACTAGATTTGTTTAATTACAAATTCATTTTATAAATCAATATCTTGTCTCCATATCTTTTTATAATTTATTTTATTCAAAAAATTGTATGGTAATTTAGAGAGAAAAACTTTTTTGAATTGAATTCTATTTAATTTTTTTTTTTAAATTTTTTGACTGTCCATTTAGACCCCCCCCCCCCCCCCCTATTTATTTCAATCGATTGGTAGCTAATTCAATTAAAATATATTTTTTTCGCCTGGGTCGGAATGCGATTAATTATTTTAAAACACTACAAATATTCGGGGCGGCAAACTTTTCTCGCCGAAAGGAAAAACTTGCCGAAAATTCTAAAATAAAATATTTAAACAAATACTTATGAGAACTTTATTTTAAATTTAATGAAATTTAAAGAAATTAATTAATACTAATGGCAAAACAAATAGCACGCGCGAAAGACTTTCGATCCCTGGTTTTACGCCATTTCTCTTATTTTTCGGCGACTTTTACCAGAGCCAAAAAATATGAATCCTAATTTAACTAATTTTTAACTTTTTTTTTTATTTCAGATTTAAAGTCTGATACGAAGTATAAATAAACTATTTCATTGACTATAAAGGGCCAATTACTTCGGACGCTAATTTCATAAAAAAGGAAAAAGTCAACAATCGACCTTACCATTGTCTAGGATGCAACTTTTTAAGAAGAGGCCATTTTGACATACAATTAAAAAAAATTTAAGATAGAACAAGTTAAACCAGGTAAACACATCTCCCGGATTTATTTTTCCTAATCTTTACTTGCCCTTTTAACAAGTGACAATCAATATTTTATGAAGAAAAATTCTTTCATCTTTTTTTTAAAGATCTATGGTTAAACGTTAAAGGAAAAAAATATAACGGTATAAAAGTGATTAAAATGGCAAATGATCATATGAATATTGTTTTCCTATGATAATATAAAAGAAGGTATTTAATTTTCTCAAATAAAGTCTCTTGGCTTGGACCATTGTTGCCTTAAAATATATCATGCTTTGTTAGTCTTAAAATCTGCCCCCTATTTTTTTTTTTATTAAAGTATCATGATTAAAATGATAAAGTTTAATGACAAATACGTGACACGCTATACTAAAGATTTCATTGCTGGAAGAATGAAAAGAATTTTCCACATCAACTCAATTTATTCTACAATACTATTTATTGTACAAACATCTCTCAGTAAAATTAACTCTAAAGCAAGAGAAAAGACGTCAATTTTAATAGAATAAATTGAACATTTTGATCATTTTATGTTTGAATAAACACTCAACATATCTACCAATCAAATTTAAATAAAGAAGCGAGATATCACAACTAAAGCAATAATTAAAAAAAATTATATCTTGGTAATTTGTTATTTATATAAAACAATAATAGACACTTTTGATGGGAACAAAACTAAATTTTTTTATGTTAGTTTTATTTAAACTGGATAATTATAGGCAGGAGCAGTCAATAAAAAGACTCTGTTTGCTGGTCCTAATCTCGGAGACGTTTCGGTTCTTTTAATATAAGAGCCATCTTCAGTCCTTACTAAAAATACATATAATTATTATTATATTATATTAAAAGAACCGAAACGTCTCCGCCATTAGAACCAGCAAACAGAGTTTTTTTATTGACTGCTCCTCCTATAATTATCCATTTACATCACAGTCACTACTTTGGAATAGATTTATTTAAACTATTTTTCGACATTTCCCGACCCTAGTATGAAGATGATATGATAATATATTTATCAAGTGGCTCTAGTTTCAGGAATTAAAAATACCAAGGGGCTAGTCAAAAGAAATTCGAGGGCAGTTCCCTCTGATTGCCAGAAGAGAGATCAAAAATAATTTTTAAATTCAATTCATTTTATCTGTCTCCTGTCTTCATAATTATCCTGAATTTATTTTATTTCAAAAATGGGAAGTGAACCTCTCATCCTTAATCAGTAACTTTACCCCTACTCTAAGATGTGAGGGCAATTTCAATCTTGTATATAAATTGATTAGTAGATCCTTGCTCTAGCTGATATGTTGAATATCCAATAATTCAGCCTCGTTTTAATTATTAAGTACCAAATCTCTATTTGTATAAACACTCTTTATTGGGAGGTTTCGGTTGGGATCAACCCTGCCATCTTCAGCCTTCAAAGAGCATATTCAAATTTTTTTAAATTATTTCATTCGTTGTAATTTCGTTTCGAATAAAGCGTGCATAATCATTAAATAGAGGCTCAATTATTGGCTATTCAACATATCAGCTACAGCCACGATCTACTAATCAATTTATATACAAGATTGAAATTGCCCTCATATCTTAGAGTTGGGGTAAAGTTCCTAGGTAGATCCCAGCCGAAACGTTCCGAATAAAAAGTGCTTAATCATTATATAGTAGGCTCAATTATTGGCTGCATCCTCTTCCCTATTCAACTTGTATATAAATATTATAAAAATATTAAAAATCTACCCGCAGTACCCTCTAACTCATCTTTTTACTCAACTAATATAAAAAATGAATAATTCCTCATCTCAGACATCATCTTGACAATTAAAATACAAATTTTAATTAATTTGTCTAAGGTCTTTTTCGTCATCTGAGGCCATTTAGACTCCTTTCCTATTTATTTCAATTTTTCGAAACCAACCCCTGACTCATAGCAGAGGTGGCAATTACTCTACCAATACACCGGAGGTTTATAAATATTTAAAAAACTTACCGGTACTTGAAAATAAGATGGGGACTAGAAAAAGGGCGAGTATCGGCAACATCTTGCCGAGGGGGTGGGATGAGTTGATGTTAAGGTAATCGATGTCCGAAGAGGACTGAGAATATCTACCTGTCGGTTGTTTGCTTAAGTTGTTGACCTGCCTCCTCCCCCCCCCCCCCCTCCACCGCCCCCCCCCCGATCCCACCACATCCCCCTTTCGCGATCTCTACTAACGGCCGCGACATTAACCCAGGTTCCCAGGTCCAGTTTTCAACATACAAGGCCAACTTAATCTAGCTTAGCCAGAAAAACATTTGACAACTCATCTTTAATAAGATCTCAAAAAAAAAAAAAAAAAAAAAAAAATTATATTTCCTGATCATTTTTTTATTAATTTGAAAATATATCTAAACATCAATCAACAAGTGAAATAAAATTATTAAACTCCTCAATCATCAATAAAAATGTTCGAAGATATTAAAAAAAAAAAAATAAATAAAAATAATATAGGTTAATTTTATTTCATTAGAACGGAAAGATCTACTTACCGCAAACCCCTTTTTAAATTCGTGGTCTATTGCTATAAAAAAAAATAACAGTAAACTAATTTATTCCAAGATTTTTTATTCATATAAAATTATTATTTTATAGGGTTGAAAACAAGAAGTTCGGTTCCTTGAATTCTCAAATATCTCAATAATATGAACGAAGTTATTTTACTTTCTCATATACAAGAAGAAAGTATGATATTTAATACCGAAAAGATGAAAAAAAACTGGAAACCAGCCTAAAGAGGTAATTATTAAAATTGTGCAAACGCCCTTTAGTTAGGCATCCCAACACACTTCTACGTACGAATGATTGCATTGAATTAGTCATTTTGGATTAGAATTTCTAAACTTTTCTATTTATTATTGTATTAAATTGACCCTTTGTTGCAGACTCACCCCCCCCAACCCCTGAATGGTTTTTTAATGAAAAACTTGGGTTACAAAATACAGTTATAAAATTTTCTAATTTATTTACAATCTCTAACCTTTCAGTTTCCGACTTGTCTTTCGTGATCTTTACAACTAGGGTAGGGTAAAATACTTTAAATACGAACTATCCGGATCCGATGCACTAATCCGATCCGGCTTTTTCAAAAGGATTAGTTAGCTATCCGTTTCGAAAATCCGATCCGGACTTGAAATCCGAAAATTCGGTCCAATCCGGAAATTCTATCAAGTTGCTAATACAAATGCCGAATTAAAACTAGTTCTTCGGCCGAATTTGCACTTTTTTAGGCGTTTGTTTGAAAAATATTTAAAAATAGACATTATTCTTAAATATTCTAATAGATATATTTATTAAAAAATCTGGTGTGACTGGTTGCACAGCACACAACTTTCTCTTATCTTGAATCAGTAAAATACTAATACTTTTTGGCCGATTTTGTTCAAAAGCTTCGTGTCACGTTCCAGGAGGATATCCAACATAAATATAAAATTTCAATCTCCTAGCTCTTTTCGTTATTGAGATATTTTGATCACAGACACACACACACACACACACGTCAGACCATCATGCAAAAACCACTTTTTTGGACTCAGGGGACCTCAAAACGTGTATATTCATCGAATTTTTTACATTAATCCAATACTTTCTCTCTATATATATTCATATATAGGTAAGAGAAAGTAAAAAGTTTTAAATGATTGAGAAAATCCAGAATTACTTCGAAAAGGATTAGCGATCCTAGATCCAGAGAGCAAAAATTATTTCGATCCAAATCCTTAAATTCACCCCCTTTCGATTTGGATCGCGATCCAGATCCAAGATCCTCTCCATAAAAAGAATTTGGATGTAGATCCGAAAATCCTGGATCCAATTTAAATCCAAAAGGATCGCGATCTTGCCTATCCTTATTTACAAATAAACTCCCTTTCTTTGAGATTTTAAATATTTGTTTACTTTCACTTGACTCAGTGGCGGATCCAGAGGAGTTTCTCGGGGGTGGGGGAATCTGGTGTGACTGGTCGCACAGCACACAATTTTTTCTTATTATTGATAATTTAAAGGTGCATTCTGTAGTTGTTTACCAGAATATAGATACAAATCAAATTTTTAAGTATTAGTTTTTAAAATTTTATATTAAAAATACAATTTTTTTTCAAAAAAAAAAAAATATTTTTCTCAAATCTCGAGGGGGGGGGTAATTACCCCCTTAACCCCCTCTCCCTTTGTATCCGTCCTTGACTTGACTATAGTATAGTAGAGCCAAGCCTTTTATTGATATTTAAGCTCATCGAATTTATCGTATCTATATGAATTCAACTTTAGCCCTTTCTTTGTCTAGATTTTAAAAACAAGTAATTAAAAATATATTTAACTAATCTTTTATTTTAAATTTTTTATGGAAAATTTTTAAACCACTTTAGCCACTTCTAAAAATAATCTATCTTATCGAAGAATATTAAATTTACATTTTCAAAAAAAACGATAACCAACTATTAAGGATGATTTAATCATTTATTTCTTTTCTAATTAATATTTATCTTAATTTTGTTTACATATCTTTTCTTTTTAATGATATTGAAAAAAATTGATTTAAACTTGTTCAAAATTGTTGAGATAAAAATTTATCTTGTTAAACCACTTTGGAAGATCGTATTACCGTTTTATATTCCAAATATGTTGAGATAACTGATACATCACGACCTGGAAAATTTAATTCAAATGAATAAATTAAAGATTTTAAAAACAGTTATTTATATTAAAATTAATAAAAAAAAGTATTTTACTATGTCAATTATGGAAAAAAATTTTAATCTAATTGGATATTTGGAGTAACGTAAGGTTTTTTAATATGGGGACTCAACTTTAAAAATAAATAAATAGAAAAGTTTAGATCATCTATAGCCGCAATTTTCCATACTTATAATAGCGATCCCAGAGGAGGGTCCGGCCCCATCCCCTTTGGACAGACCAAAACCTTAATATTACTAGCGGAAAAAAAGTCTTTCGACTTTTGTCAATTTTGAGACTTGTCTTATGTTTTTCAGATTTTCAAAAACGAATTTTGCCACTTTTTTTCCGCTTTTTTGCCTCTCAGAGACTTTTGAGGTATTCATTGAATATTAATATCTTATTCAAATGAAATCAAATTATTTAAATAAAATTATCCGAGTTATCAAAAGAAATCGTTCAGTGTTTCAAGAATTCAAAGCACCATTAGGGTAAACCGTAATTTAATATCGGTTATCGAGAGATAAGCTCTATTTTTTTTACTTTTTCATATTATTAATTCTTAAAATTTGAAGAATTTAAAGTGGCTGTTGTATTTAAACAGTAGATAGGAAAGAAGATGCAGCCAGGTATTAAGTCTCCACGAAATTAAACTCTCTGTTCAGGAAACAGTTTCGGTTTTAATGAGATAAAACCATCCTCAGTCCAATAGTTATGCGTATTTGAGTTCAAATAGCAAAACTATTGGACTGAGGATGGTTTTATCTCATTAAAACCGAAACTGTTTCCTGAGAACAGAGGGTTTAATTTCGTGGAGACTAAACTTAACGGAAAACTTAAAAAAATACCAAAGAAACCCGGAATTCCGATGGCCACATGTAAACTCTAATCAAAAGAGAGGATCATAGCACACGCAAATCAAAGGTGGCTAGATGAAGCACGTATACCATCGCCAAACAATTATGGCCAGAATACAGTCTCCAGCGAACGAAACACTTAATCTCGATAGGTAGAGCTCTATAGCCAGGGTAGTAGCTGTACTCACCGGACACTGGCTAGCAGGAAGGCATGCCAGTAGAATGGGGCTCCCATCAAACGACTGCTGCAGGGCATGTTCAGAGGTGGACGAGGGGGAGACGGTCGTCCATTACCTCTGTCGTCCTGCTCTGATGCCACTAGAAGAAACTCATTAGGAGAGTTCTTCTATGGTAATCTAGCGGAACTAGGATCAACTGATATCAGGGATCTTATGAAATTCATTAACCGCTCCGGATGGTTTAAGGAGCATCGGTGAAGGAGGGGGACAACCCCGCCGTGGTATCACAAAGGGCCTAGTTGGCCTAAGTGTGTTCCCTCTCTGGGAACGGCCACTTCAACCTAACCTAACCTAATACCTGGCTGCATTCTTTTTTCCTATCTACCAATTCTTAAAATTGACAGCGACTTTTTTTTTTTTTTACCAAAAACTGACTTTTTACCGACTATTTGGCTAAAAAAGAATAGACATTTTTTCGTTCTCTAATACTTGTACTTTTCTGTCGGAATCTTTACATGTGTTTTTTGATTCGAAAAAAATCAAATTTTTAATCTTATTTTAAATTTGATTTTCGAATTTCAAATTTTATATCTCTCTCGCTCTTTCTCTTTTTGATTTGATTTGTTTATATATTCTGGAAAACAAGTACAGAATGCACCTTTAAATTACTGAAAATAAGAAAAAATTGTGTGCTGTGTGACCAGTCACACCAGATTACTCCCCCTCCCCCGATAAACTCCTCTGGATCCGCTCTTGTTCTTATTAGCAGTCGCAAACAGAATTTGCTCCTGAAAGGGAGAGGTTTGATACTTGCTGCTATTTTCTATTCTCTTTGTAATATATTTGAATATTCTCTCCTGGGGGGTCGGGAGGATTAAAAGCCTAAACCCCCTCCCCTGGTTCCGCCAATGCTTAATAGAAATTCCAATTAAAGTTTAAATTATCTATTTTTATTTTGTCTCATCTTAAAATTCGCAAAATTAGAAGGGGAGGAAAGAGGGGGCATATTTTCGAGTTGAAAAAAAAAATATTAATATATTAAAATTATATAAACAGAATCAGAGAAACTCCTTAAAAAATAAGATACAATTTTTATGATTAGATAAAAATTTAAAAAGAATTTTGATTAAAAAAATGATAAATGCAAATAGTAACTGGTGAAAACTATCCTTGTTTTAAATCTTTGTTTTCCATCTATCATACTTAGACGCCCCCCCCCCCCCCCTCGTTTAGTAGAGAAATAGGAAATGGTATTATACGAGGGCGGTTAATAAAAAACAGCAATTTTTTTTAACCCTTGGTTTAATTTATAAAATTATCGCTGTTTCTTCTACAGTAAATAACGAAAATTTGTCTGAATCAATCTAACTAAAAATTTTTCCCCAGAGAGTTCACACCCTGTCATTGATGGACCTCGAAATATCAACATTTTTCTGGAACTAATTATTTTTTATCTTATTTTATCAACAAAATAAAATTATTGTAAAAACAGAGAGGAAATCAAATGACAAGGCTAGATTCTCAAGGGAGATATTTAATTGTAGAAAAATATATGATAATATTAAAATTCAATGATAGAATTTAAGTATTCTAATCATTTTTTTTTCAATTGATTTCCATAAGGGGCATGGATTGAAGGATAACTTTTCTATTATTTAAATAAAAATTGAATTTTAACAGCGGCTATATTGGATACAACACCACACTCTTTTGTAACCAAATTTGTTACTCTCTGTAGCTGCGTTGTCAATTTTCACCGTCCTTTCGTTGGATACTGAAAATCCGTCGCTTGGCATTCTTCGTATGCATCTCATTATGCTGAAAGACAAAAAAAAAATTTCTCTTCTAACCTGACTTGATTATCTCCATTTTTGTTTACATTTTATGTTTATTTATTACCTAAGAAAAATGATTTTAAAATTATTACAAAATGAATTTTGGAAATTCATTAAATATTTTAAGAGTTAAAAATATTAAAATTTTGAAAAATAATTTCCATACATCGCAGGTAATAAAATAAAAATTATTTTTATTTTTCATGAAAGTTGCCCGGATAAACCAAATTACAAACCGCTGTCAAATTTCCAATATAACATCCAATTTAGATATTTTAATCTCTAAAAATCGGATCCATTTTACTATTCTCACCAACTCCATATCCCTAGTCATTTCAAATAAAAAAAAACAAATTTATTAACGACCCACTATTAAAAACACAAGGGAACAAAAATATTTTTTTTTCTGCGGCATAAGCTTATCAAGTCAATTTAGATAGCTATGATGACGAAATACTCAGCATATAAATGTTTGAATTACCAAAAACACAAAATGAAATCTCATACAAAATGTTCTTCTTAACTCTTAATGATGTTTTTGTTTCTATGATTAATTTGATTAATCTTTGAATCATTTATAGCACTATGTTTGAAATCATTTAATAATTTAAAAATAATCGTTTTAAAAATATACTCCTTCTTCTATAATATAATTTCCAGTATAAATTGAATTGGCTATATCTCAAAAAGTAGAGTCAATTCAACAAAAATATTATTTTCGTATTCAGCAGACCAAAATTACCCAGATTTGTTTAACAAATCCCATGTCAATAAATTTATATAATCAGAGGATAGAAATAGGAGATTATTTCTTTATTTATTTAATTCACACACCTGACGTTTCGGTTCCGTGTTTGAACCATCCTCACAGCTTGCGGAAAGTCATTATATTCAACAATGTATAAAATCCACTATGACACTTTCATAATGACTTTTCGCCAGCTGTGAGGATGGTTCAAACACGGAACCGAAACGTCAGCTGTGTGAATTAAATAAATAAATAATCTCTCATTTCTACCCTCTTATTAATATAACATCTATAAATTGATGTTTTTTGGCTGTGGAGATTTACTCAGGATTCGCAGGGACTTTGCAGCCAGGAGATTAAATGATGATGAAGGTCGTGATTGGCGACCGAAACGTCGGCAAATAAAAATTAAATAAAATATTTTTTTATTTAATCTCCTGGCTGCAAAGTCCCTGCGAATCATCTATAAATTGTTTTTGTAAATTTATATAAGTTTTTTTTTTTTTAAATTTATTTTCAGATATATAATATTGGCCTGAGAGATTATAAAATTGTTAAAGTATTATATGAAGAGAATATAGAAAAAGTGACAAATTTCATGAAAGTAAATTTTATGCAGGATGATCCCGGTATGAGAGCTCTTGGATTGCATAAAGATCTTAATAATCCTGAATATCTACATTTGATTCTAAACTCATTTCCTGAATCCTATTGTATAGCAGCAATATCACAATTAAATGAGACAGAAGACTTTTGGGGATTTTGTGTTAGTAGACATAGAGTCAAAGATGTTCCGGTAAGAAATATTAATTACCTTATACTCTAAAGAAAATGACAAACTACAGTAAAACCCCTTCAAGCCAAACAAACTCGTCCTTCCTCTTCACCATCTGAACGAACCAATTGCAGTGTTGCACCACACGGTTAAATTAAAATACAAAAAAAAGTAATCTAATATAAAATATGTAATAATAAAAACAATGTAATTTATAATACTAATGGGATAGGCCGGTTAATCTGAGGACCGGTTGATCCGATACCGGATAAGAGGGGTTTTACTGTATTTCAAACTAAGTACTATCTTAATTATTTTTAATTCTAATGGGGTTGGAGAATGAAAACCAGCAGATTAATCGCTCCACCTGACGTCCTTTATTTGGCAAATATTTCGACGCATATGACATGCATCATACTCAGTGCCGCGAGGATGTAATAGTTGGGCTTGGTTTAAATGCCTTAGGGGCGTCATACATGTTTCATTGTGTTTCTTTTAGCTGATGACATATTTTTTCGGAGGGGAAAAAATTTTGGTTCCGCGAAAAAAAAAAAAAAATTTTCGCAGAAAAATTTTTGAGATCAGGGAAAATTTGAAGGAGGGGGCGGCAAATTAAATTTTGCCCCCCCCCCCCCCTTAAAAAATCTCCTAGTTCCGGCCCTGACATATATAAACATGAAATAAATATATAGTACCGCGACATTAATCAATTTTGTTTGCCCAGAAGATGAGCTCTTGCAACGTCGGCTACAAGTTTTTTATTTTTCACCTGGGTGCTCTTTCTCCAGGGAGGCCCCCATTCATTTTCTAATTAGGCATCTACAGCTAGCCAACTCAAAATATTATTAATTTAATTTTTTTTTTTAGTTATCCCCAAATTTTTATAAGGATCAACGAATAAGGGATATAAAAAAATTATGGGATGAAATGGAAATTAGATTTAATGTATTTGATCATTACAAAACTGATAATGCAAGTATTAAAATAAAATAAATCATATTTATATAATTTAATCTTTATTTTTGAATTTGTAAAGTTTACTCCTGAACTACAATATTATATATACAAGTTTCTTGTACACCTGTATATTAAATATCTATTCGTCTGTATGTATGCATTACTCCTTTGAATATCTTCATAACCAGTAGGAATTTTTTATAATCAAACATTCTAAATATTAGATAAAAATTATTTTTGTTTCAAAATTCTTATAACATTCAAAATTATTAATTGTTGAAGTTAAGATTAATTCCAAAAGAAATGAGGAGGATATTCAAGTCTATAAATTGAGCCTACTAGGTCAACTTATCAATTTCAAAGAAGACCTTTTAAAGATTTCAGCACAGAGGAAAGGCCACCGTAGGCTGGCACGAGCTAAATTTGTTTATTTTTGTGGTATAACAAGCGAATGGTTACTGATTATATCTGGGGACTGATTAGAGAGAGTGACGTAACATACAAAAGGAACAAACACATTTTTAAGCACACTGTACAGTGAGGGACAATATTAAGACCCACCCATGCGTTTTCTACTTGTGATTAATTCATTGTTTTTAAGAAAAATATTATAAATTTTTTAATGGAAACTTTCATGGTTCAAACCTAGAAAATTTCCAATCAAGATTTTCATTTTCTTTTATAAAAATACTAAAATAATCACAAGTAGAATATGCATAGGTGGTACTTAATATTGACCCTCACTGTACAGTGAGCAGTGGCGTCATTTGGGGGTGGCAGGGGGCATTTGCCCCCCCCAAGGGCTCTGATTTTTATAAAATTTTATATTATTCTAAATAAAATACTCCAAAATACATCTACGAGTATACAAATTGTACAAAATTAAACAATTAATTAAATTAAAAATGTTTTGGCCAAATTTGAGTACCCGTTTGTAAGTAAATTTTAAGAAAAAAAAATGTTTCCCCCCCAAGAAAAAATTTGCCCCCCTAAGAAAAAGTTGAATGACGCCACTGACAGTGAGCGCCACAATTAAGTCCCCACCTGGTATCTAGAGCCTTAAGTATATGGTATATAGTGAAAAATGTTAATGATCGAACTAAAATAAAATGATGATTTTATTTTACCAATTTAAAATTATTTCACTATACACCATATACTATACTCAAGGCTCTAGATACCAGGTGGGGACTTGATTGTGGCGCTCACTGTACATGTATACACTTTAATCATTTGTCATATATATATATACTGCAATTATATTGTTTCAAACGTTGCATATAAGAATTTCTTTTGCTTTGCTTTATATGTTTATATTTGTATATGTACCTTGTAAACGAGAATTCATTTTTTCAAAATGAATTCATTTTCATTAAAACAATTTCCCATATGAAAAATTGTGTTTACATAGTGTTTTGAAACACACTGCATCAGAAACAAAAAAAAAAAACAAAATGTTATTACATAGTGTAATAAATGTTTTTAAAATACCTCTAAGTATTTATCATAAAATCATCTTTAATGAGAATATATTTATTTTATACTTGTTTATTGAAAAATAAATATATAAAACAAGTTAGAATTACTTTACTATCCAATAACGCAGGACATCGAACTTCAAACATGAATAGAATTCATGATTCTCCTCGTTATAATTTCTGGCAAAACTTCAATAGCCCCCCCTCCCCCCATCCAAAGGGGGTTGTATGATACATTTCAATACTTTTTTACTACAATCTATTACACTCCCTCCCACTAGTGATTATATTAAAATACTAATTCTTTTCAGGTTTGGGATGTTGACTATCTATGTGTGGATCCAAAATACAGAGGAAAAGGAGTCGCCTTCTCTTTGGTCCGCTATAGTCTTTGTTATGCACTCAGAGTTGGTATTCCAGTGAGTAAGCTTATAAATGATAAAATCACCATTAAAATTAAGTAATCTGAATTTTTTGTTATACTAGCGGCTCTCCTACTTCCATATTTTTTTTTTTTTTTGAAATTTTAAATAACATTGTAAAAGATGTCTTTTTCATTTTTTCGACCCTTTTCACACTCAGTGGGTGTGGGAGGCGAGACACACCCACTGTTTGAGAACCGCTGGTTTATACTAGTGCACCATTAGATGCGTGTCAAATTTGCACGCCCAGGGACTTCATTTGAAGGGGGGGGCAGGGGGCATTTGCCCCCTCCTCCAAGGCTTTGGAAACCAATAGTACTCATACTAATAATAGTCTACATACAAACAAACTCAACACACTCTCCCTTGAATAAGTATAGAAGGTGGTATATATATTTTATATTTAACCAAACAGTAAAGAATGAGCAGCAGCTAGTTATATTTCAATTTATTAACAAAACAGGGCCGACGTTTCGGTCACATATGGGACCATCTTCAGGGCCAGGTCTAAATGTCTGAAAAATATTTGAAAATAACTGGATTGTACGAGATTTTTATAAGAATCTATTTTTGAGGAAGTTTACTCGCCGTTCCTTTTGATGGACAAGGTAAGATTTAATTAAAAACAAAATGTTTTAATGGTGGGATTTAATTGCGACTGTTTTCTGCTGAATTTCACAGTTTCGGCTGAAACAACATACATCCATCATCACAATTTTGTTCACAAATAATGTCAATCTTTTATAATTTAAAATTATAGCGTTATAATTAAATTAGCCTTATAATTAAATTATAAAAGATTGACATTATTTGAGAACAAAATTGTGATGATGGATGTATGCTGTTTTAGGTTGAAGATGGAGTATTTATCCCACCATTAAAACATTTTGTTTTTAATTAAATCTTACCTTGTCCATCAAAAGGAACGGCGAGTAAACTTCCTCAAAAATGGAGTCTGAAAAATATATTAATCCTCGCCAATTTATATTGGGCATACACAATTGTAATAGCTCAATCATGATAATGTCTCAAATTTTATTATTATCATATCATGGACAGAGAGTGAGTTTATATTTATATAAATTAAGTAAGCAAAAAAACAATTTTTGCCCCCCCCCCTCCCCAAACTGAAATGACGTCACTGTGCAGGCCAGAAAATTTTGTTTTCTGTTTTTTACTTTTCTCGTACCTCTATATATGTTAATATATAGAGAGAGAAAGTATTGGTTTCATGTCAAAAATTCGATGTCGAGATTTTGATGGATCTTCACGTTTTGAGGTCCCCTGAATCCAAAAAAGTGGTTTTCGCGACATGGTCTGTCTGTCTGTGTGTCTGTGCTGTCTGTGTGTGTGTGTGTCTGTGAACAAAATATCTCAAGAACAAAAAGAGCTAGGAAGTTGAAATTTTATATTTAAGTTAGGCACCCCCATGGGACGTGACACGAAGCTTTTGAACAAAATCAGCCAAAGAGTACTAGTACTTTACTGATGCACTTTTTCACTTTTTTTCGATTTTCTCAAAATTTGCTCCAACGATTTTTTTTAAAATTCAAAAATCAATTATTTTTTAGATTCTCTATAAAATGTATATTCTCATTTTGTGATTGAAATCTTCTGAAGACCACTTTACTCTTGTTCTTCATAGGAAAGATAGGAATTTCTCCTATGGTTGCTATGGTAACAAAATATAAATATTTTGCCATACTTATAAATTTTACATCTTGAAAATCGAACCGTACCGTACTGTCGGAAACTAAATACATGTCGACACAAAAAATCTGGTGAGACAAGCACAGTACACAACTTTCGATTACCGAAGGTAAGAGAAAGTTGTGTGCTGTGCGCCAGTCACACCAGATTTTTTTCCTAAAATTCTCTTTTTGGTTTATTAGTTATCTAAATCAATTTATTAAAACTGTATTTTCTTTTTAGGTTACACGGGGAATAGCAACGGGGGAATTTTCCGCACAAATTTGCAGAAAATTAGCTCTTACCGAACATTTAAAAGTTGATTACAATGAATACAAAAATGAAAAAGGCGAAACAATATTTAAAGACAAGGTATGCAAGTGTTATATTTTTTTTCTACTAGACAATTTATTTTTTTCCCAAAATTTAAGAAAAAAAAAGGGGGCTATCGGGCCATAAAATACGTTCACCCTCTCGGGGCTTATTCCTTTCACGTTTAAACATCGAGACCTTGAATTGAAGATCACTCTCAGATCTTTATTCTTTTTTTAATGATATAAATTTTTCCTTTTATCTATTTAAAAATGAACTAGGCCTATATTGCAAAAAAAAAAGAGAGCCTCCTTATGAATAATTAACGAAATATTATTTTTTAATCTAATCAAATTTGATTTAATCAATTTGTTTATTTATATTATTATAATTTAACAAAACAAGTCACTTTTTAAAGTGTAATTTGATAAGAATATTTAAGGTAAGGCCACTGATTAGGAACAGAGATTTAAAGATTATAATCACTAAGTGAGATTTTTTTAAAACAATAATATACGACTTAAATTTGTCTTAGATAACATTATAACTACGTAACAAGGTTTGTTGAAAAAAAAACTCATACTATTGGTATGAGTTATATTGGTATATGTACGATTGGTATGATAAATATATATATATATACAGTAGAACCTCGATATGTTAAACCTCACTAAGTTCAAAACCTCCGTAACTTAAAAATTTTTTCAATTCCCTTCCCTTGACAGCGTAAAACCTCTATTACTTAAAGAACAAAACCTCGGTAACTTAAACAAATATTTTGAGCATAGCCCTCGATAACTTAAAATAATATTTTGGTGACCTCTATAACTTAAAATATTATCAAAAAATAGTTGATGCATAAAATCAATAATACATGAAGCAGAAAAAAATTACTGATTTTTTTGTAAATAAATAAATAAATCTATTAATTTAATTTATATTTAACTAAACTATTCTAAATAAACAAATAGATCAAACGAAATTCCTTTTTCACTCACGTGCCCAAAGTCAATAAACCTCGGTACGTTAAAAATTATATTCAATAACCTCTCTAACTTCAACTCTCGATAAGTAAAAAACTCGATAACTCAAATTTCTAACCGTTTCCCTTGAACTTTAACTTATCGAGGTTCTACTGTATCATCATATATATATATATATATTATATATATATATATATATATATATATATACTCGCTCAGGGGCTCACATCTTGTGGGTACGTGGATGGCGACCACGAGCTGTTTCAGGCAGTCCTTCAGTTCTTTGTATGTCTGTCTCTTCCTTCCTCTTTTCAAAAGGCATCAGACCGGCCTGTCCTATTTCTCCAGGTCTCAACAACGAATCATAGGGTTGGAGGGAGAAAGTAAGGTCTGCCGACCCCGCATCGCGGGAATAGGGCGAAGAAGAAGATCATATATATGCGAAGATAAGTTTTCTCGGGTTAAGTCGTGTGTGATGTTGAGATTTACTCGACGTTTCGGCTCTCCTTTTAGAGCCATTTTCAAGAGTATGGGATTAGGGGGGAATTGTTGAGGTAGTTTGTTTACGGGGTCGCAGTCTTGCTGGTCCCCAGGTCAATTTGGGGGATGACCAGATGCGCGGTTTGGTCTCTGAGAGCAGGAGGAAGGTTGTGTAAGTGTAAGTGTGTGGGTTGTGTTCGGTTTAGGTTGACTACGGGGCCTCAATCTGCCTACTCCCCAAGACGAGGTGTTATTGGTTTGGTTAGTGGATGTGTTAGGACTTGGATTTGTTCCTGAGATTTAGATTGGGTGTGTGTGTGTGTGTGATCGTGTCTGTGTTTAATTTGAAGTTGACTACGGGGCCTCAATCTGCCTACTCCCCAAGTCGATGTATGGATGTTTCTGAGCCTTTGAGATGTGTTGGGTTGTGTGGTGTCGGTTTGCGTGTTGATAGTCGAACTGATTTGTCTTTTGGATTTGCTTACTGCTGAGACGTTCGAGATGTTCACTGGTCTCTGGCTAGCAAACTAATTTTTTTAAATTTTTTATTTAATATCAATCTTAAGCACAAACAAATCTCGCAAATTTGCTATCTTAAACGATATATTGAAAACCTGAGACTTGGTCTTATAAGCTGCAATTTTAAACCCCGAGGAGGCTCTCGATGGTCATGCGTTTTATTATTATATTTCTAATAAATATTACAAAATTTTAGATTGAGAAACCACATCATTCAATCTATACATTTGCAAGAAAAGTTTGAAGAAATATTCTCTATTTTCCTTCCTTTAAGATATATATCATATATATTATTTAATAATTAAATATTGTCATTAAAGAATTTATTTTTACTGTGTAATTAAATTTGTTTGCTTTTTAGATAAGGAGTCTTTACTCTTAATTTCACTAATCTCTAGTTGTGTGATATCACACCATATTTTTTGTGTCTAGTAATATTTAGCTTCCTAGGAGGCAGGGGCGGATTAATGCAATTTTGTCGGGGGGGGAGGGCGGTTTTTTTTTTTTTTTTTTTTTTATTTAAGGACTTTGCCGGCATCTATGGCCATTTAGTAGACCCCTTTGCTATTTATTTAAATTGATTGGTAACAAATTCAATTGAAATTAAAGAGCGGAAATCATAATTTCTTTAGATTACTAATTTTTATAACGTTTTGAATTTCTTCTAGGGGGGGGGGGCGATCGCCCCCCCCCCCTTAATCCGCCCCTGCTAGGAGGCGACTACAAAGAGTAACTCCCACCTTAAATACAAGGTGTGGCTATTAAATAACAAGACTGACTCTGTGAAACATTATTTTTTATTTTATACATATTTACTTATTACCCCCCCCCCCCCCCTCTATCTCTACAAAGCTCCATGCAAATCTTCCATTGTTTGAAACAGTTCTGGGAGTCTTCTTCTGTCAGCTCCTTCGGGACGCGTTCCGTTTTTTTTCATAGCTACAACAGACTCAAATCTTGTTCCTTTTAATACAGATTTCACCTTAGGAAACAGAAATCATGTATACCATCATATCATAACACTGGGATGCTGAACTTAGCTAGAAACCTCTTGACTAAGTGCGGATTGAGCCGGCGCATTGTCTTGGTGGAGAATCCATGACATTTCCTTCCACATTTCGTGTTTTTCTATCCTTATTCTTTCACCGAACTCAGCAAAAACGGTGAAGGTAGCACTGAAGTAGCTGACAGAAGACTCATAGCACTGTTGCGAACAATGGACCGTTGTTAGGTTAGAGGAGGTGTATATTGAAGGTATATTGAATAAGTAAATATGTATAAAATCAAAATAAATGCTTTACAGCCACGCCTTGTAAAGTGAGGGACAATATTAAGTCCCATCCATGCGTTTTCAACTAGTGATTATTTCATTGTTTTTAAAAAAATATATATTTTTTAATGGAAGCTTTCATGGTCATAGAAATATTCCAATAAAGATTTTCATTTTCTTTTATAAAAACAATGAAATAATTACAAGTAGAAAACGCATGGGTAGGACTTAACTTTGACGTTCTCAAAATTTCAAAAAAAAAAAAAATTTATTTTTCCCACTATGAAAAACCAAGTGAAACATCAACGCACTCTAGAGTCAATTCTCACAAACAAAACTGTCAACTGGCTTTTACTTTTTAACCTTAAAATTTCATTCATATTTTTTTCTATGATATATTGTAATTTGATTTCACAATATATTTTAATCTTTTTTTACTTTCTTAATCAAAAATTCTTTTTTTTTAATTTAATAAATAATTAATTTAAAATAAAATGGATCAATCATTTCAAAGTAATTGGATAAGTGAAAATTTATCAAAATTACTAAATTTTCAAGTACCACAAGATCTTATAGAGTAAGTTTATTTTTTACTATTTAATGATTTTTCTTTTTTACTCTCTACTTTAATTATTTTAATATATTTTTTTTAGATATATATTGTCAATTAAAAATGATAATGATCTTCAAGAATATTTAAAAACACTTTTAGATTTTAACAATTCTCAACATCATCAATTTTATTTAAATCTTATTAAAATTAAACAAGGTATTTATTTATTTTTTTAAGAAAACAAAAATAAATTTAATTAATAAAAATGATTTTATTTTTTAGGCAATTTAACAAAAACAAATAATCTAAATCAATTTTCTAAAAAAACTCAAGATAATGTAAAAAAAAATTTTGAGGTATTAATACTCTTTTCTTTTATATTGGGAAAAATATTAAATATATAATTAATTTCTAATATATCTTTTAAAGGACAAGGAAAATAAAAAAAGAAGACAAAGTATGTAGGTCTATATTCAGCAGAAGGGAAAACAAAAGATGTAGTATACTTAAAAGGTAGAAAATATATTACAATTTTAGTTTACAATTGTTATTAAAATATTAATTTGTTTTATATTTTTAGGAAGACATAAATGTGATTGTGAAGCAGCAAAACATAATTTTATAAACAACTGTCTCTCCTGTGGAAGGATTGTATGCGATCAAGAAGGATCTGGTCCTTGTCTCTTCTGCAATGCTCTTGTAATTATATTTTTATTTTAAATTAAATTGTTATTCATGATTAAAAGTTTAAATGTGATGAAATCTTATTTCACCATAATCTGATGGATAATTTTCATTTATTGCAGGTCTGTACTGAAGAAGAAAAAGCTATTATTGATAAGGGTACAAAACGTTCAGGGAAATTATATGAACAACTTATGGATAAAGGTTTAGATAGAGCTGTGGCACATAGAAATCAACTTTTAGAATTTGATAAAACTAGGTAAATTTAATTTTTTTATATATACACTGGTGGACAAAATTAAGAGATGGAGTATTTTTCTAAATATCTCGAGAAATACTGGATACAAAGAAATAAAATTTGAAAATCTTATTTAATGACAATGAAGTGTGCAAAACAACAATGAAAGTGAAATTCATTGGCAAGAGTTATGGCCAATAGTCCGATGTGGTCTGAAATTCATGATAAAAGAAGGCAGTGAAAGTGAGGCTAGCACGGTGCGGTTTGCCCCTAGTAAGGTGTGTGGTCACCTCTGACAGATAGACAACATGCACAACGAGTATGCATGCTGTTAAGAAGAGAGTTTAGGAGTGCTTGTGGAATACCTTCCCACTCTTCCATGTGTGAAAATGCTTTCCATCTCTTAATTTTGTCCACCAGTGTATATATATATATATATTCCTTGACTAACAAATAATATCCCATTCCTAAAGAAAGTCTCATAGAGCATTTAATTCTATCTAACAATTTTTTGTCCGTTTTAGTGTTTTTTTTTTTTTTCTTGTTGGTTGTTCTTATTTTATAATTCATCCCTGTGTGACAGTTTATTTCCAGTTTATTTCAGACAGTTAATATTTAAAATACACAGATCCTATAGATATTTTCAATCAATTGACTTTTTTTACTAATGAAATGCAAGTGGTCAAGTTAACTAAGGTGCTATGGAAAACTAATTTCAACTTTCTTTAGGAATAGGGATATCATTTGTTAGTCAATTGTACTAAATAACATTAATAATATTTATTATTATATCTATCTTGAGTTGACATAGTACAAAAAAATCTGGTGTGACAAGTGCAGTACACATTCTGTTACCGTAGGGTGTACTGTGCGACTGGTTTTTTTTCATATATATATATTTTCATATATATATATATATATATTTTGACTTGATTCCTAAAGAAAGTTGAAATCTCATAGAGAATTTAATTTTATTAACAAAAGGTCTTTATAAAATATTAAATTTGATCAAGTATCACGATAGTTATTTTTTATTAAATTCATATTTCAAAGATACGATCCTGGTCAATTGGTTTTGAGGCATTGGGTCTTTGTGTTTTTTTTTAATACCAATTGAGCAAAAACGCTCTTGGACAAAACTTTTTTGACTAAGCCTAAAACTGTTTTTTCTATGGGTCAACGCACACCTAGGAGGCAAAACACAATTGAACATGATTCGACGTCATTGAACAAAATGTTTTGCTCAATCGGTGTGCGTTGGCATTGAGCAAAATGTTTTATCATTGAGCGTTTTTGCTCAATGGCTGAACATTTTATCCAATGCCAATTCACACCGATTAGGCGAAAACGCCCAATAACAAAACATTTTACTCAATGCCAACGCACATCGATTGAGCAAAACATTTTGTTCAATGGCAAAACATGTTAACTAGCCGGGATGCGTTGACATTGAGCAAATCATTCAAGAGCGTTTTGCTCAATTGGTTTAAGTTTACCCTTAACTTTTTTTAAGTCTCTTAGTAGTATTTCTTTATTATTTTCAACTTAATAAATGTTAATTCATCTTAATAAATGTTAATAAATGTTATGTTTATTTACAGTGAAAGAAGAACTCGTGTTATCGATGATGAAAGTGATCATTTTGCTGTCAATTCTGTGTGGCTTAGCCCGGAAGAACGACAACGTCTAGAGGCACTTGAAAAAAAATCGCACGAAACGAAACATGCCTCAAGGAAAAACAAAAAATTTACTTTAGATTTCACGGGTAACCACATTAAATAATCTTATAAACTACATATAATTAAATTTCAATTTTGATAAATATATATTACTAATTTTTTTTTTTTTAGGACGTGAAATAATTGAAGACGATCCCATACCTTTAGGAGAATTTGATATAAATGATATTAAAAATATTAATTTAAACAACAACGTTAATGCAATACAAAATCCAAATGAGTGGATCTGTGAACAACTGAAAAATCTTGAAAGATTTCGAAATGATGATGATCGATTGGTATTATACAAATTTTCATATCAATATTTTTTTTTATTTTTAAAGAAACTATCTCTAAATCGATATTATTTTTTTTAGGATATAGAAATTGTTGAAAATAATTTTCCTAATTTAGAAAAAATTAGAGTTCAGGATCGGGGCCTTTTAGAAATGACAGATTCCGGCCAATGTCTTTCTCTTCATCAACCATATGCATCGCTCCTGGTTGCTGGTATTAAATGGTAATTTTTAAATTCAACCAATTTCATTACATTTGACAGTTTTATTAGCAGTATTAGGAAATGGTTGTGCTGGACCCATGCCCACTCATATTTTATATATCACTTCCCAACCAAGCTCCATTAATTTCCTACGAGTTAACAAAGATGTGTCAGGCCTTGCATTATCATGGTGGAACACAATTCCTTTGCGATTTGCCAATTCTGGCCGTTTTTCTTTGATTGCTTCATCCAGTTTCATCAGCTGTTGACAGTAAACATCTGAATTGATCGTCTGGTTTCTTGGAAATACACAACACCTTTGTAGTCCCACCAAACTGACAGCATGATCTTTTTTTGATGCAATTCAGCTTTCGATGTTGTTTGTCCTGGTTCACCACTCATGGACCATGATCGTTTTCGAATCATATTACTGTACATGACCCATTTTTTATCACCAGTGATGATTCGCTTCAAAAAAGGGTTGAGTTCGTTGGCCTTGAGATGGATATCGCATATGTTGATTCGTTGGGTTAAATGAATCTCGGAACCCAAATATCGAGCTTCTTAACCATCCCAAGACATTTTAAATGGTTTTCTATGGTGGTGTGAGATACATTTAACCTTTCTGCAATCTCACGAACAGTTATATGGCGATCCTCTTCAATTAAGGCTTTCATTTGGTCATCATCAACTTCAATTGGTCGACCTGAACGTTGGTCCTCTTGAAGGGAAAAATTTCCAGAACGGAATTTCTTAAACCAATTCTGACACGTGCGTTCTGTTATGCAATCAACACCATAAACTTCACATATCTCTTTGTGAGCCTCAGCAGCTTTTTTTTCCTTTCCGGAAATAAAAAAGCAAAATATGCCGAAAATGTTCGTTTTTGCACTCCATGTTAACACTAAAATAATAGCTATAAACCAAATTAAACACAAATTGCTTCTAAAGAATTCTAAATGTA
>JAKCPI010019782.1:0-11534 GCA_023213315.1 Euborellia annulipes | reverse complement strand
TATATGCTGAGTATTTCGTCATCATAGCTATCTAAATTGACTTGATAAGCTTATGCCGCAGAAAAAAAAATCTTTTTGTTCCCTTGTGTTTTTAATAGTGGGTCGTTAATAAATTTGTTTTTTTTATTTGAAATGACTAGGGATATGGAGTTGGTGAGAATAGTCAAAATGGATCCGATTTTTAGAGATTAAAATATCTAAATTGGATGTTATATTGGAAATTTGACAGCGGTTTGTAATTTGGTTTATCCGGGCAACTTTCATGAAAAATAAAAATAATTTTTATTTTATTACCTGCGATGTATGGAAATTATTTTTCAAAATTTTAATATTTTTAACTCTTAAAATATTTAATGAATTTCCAAAATTCATTTTGTAATAATTTTAAAATCATTTTTCTTAGGTAATAAATAAACATAAAATGTAAACAAAAATGGAGATAATCAAGTCAGGTTAGAAGAGAAATTTTTTATTTTTCAGCATAATGAGATGCATACGAAGAATGCCAAGCGACAGATTTTCAAATCAACGAAAGGACGGTGAAAATTGACAACGCAGCTACAGAGAGTAACAAATTTGGTTACAAAAGAGTGTGGTGTTGTATCCAATATAGCCGCTGTTAAAATTCAATTTTTATTTAAATAATAGAAAAGTTATCCTTCAATCCATGCCCCTTATGGAAATCAATTGAAAAAATGATTAGAATACTTAAATTCTATCATTGAATTTTAATATTATCATATATTTTCTACAATTAAATATCTCCCTTGAGAATCTAGCCTTGTCATTTGATTTCCTCTCTGTTTTTACAATAATTTTATTTTGTTGATAAAATAAGATAAAAAATAATTAGTTTCAGAAAAATGTTGATATTTCGAGGTCCATCAATGACAGGGTGTGAACTCTCTGGGGAAAAATTTTTAGTTAGATTGATTCAGACAAATTTTCGTTATTTACTGTAGAAGAAACAGCGATAATTTTTATAAATTAAACCAAGGGTTAAAAAAATTGCTGTTTTTAATTAACTACGCCACGTAGAATACCATTTCCTATTTCTCTACTAAACGAGGGGGGGAGGGGGGCGTCTAAGTATGATAGATGGAAAACAAAGATTTAAAACAAGGATAGTTTTCACCAGTTACTATTTGCATTTATCATTTTTTTAATCAAAATTCTTTTTAAATTTTTATCTAATCATAAAAATTGTATCTTATTTTGAGTTTCTCTGATTCTGTTTTTATATAATTTTAATATATTAATTTTTTTTTTTCAACTCGAAAATATGCCCCTCTTTCCTCCGTTCTAATTTTGCGAATTTTAAGATGAGACAAAATAAAAATAGATAATTTAAACTTTAATTGGAATTTCTATTAAGCATTGGCGGAACCAGGGGAGGGGGTTTAGGCTTTTAATCCTCCCGGCCCCCAGGAGAGAATATTCAAATATATTACAAAGAGAATGGAAAATAGCAGCAAGTATCAAAACCTCCCGCTTTTTCAGGAGCAAATTCTGGTTGCGACTGCTAATAATAACAAGAGCGGATCCAGAGGAGTTTATCGGGGGAGGGGAGTAATCTGGTGTGACTGGTCACACAGCACACAATTTTTTCTTATTTTTCAGTAATTTAAAGGTGCTCGTGCTTGTTTTCCAGAATATATAAACAAATCAAATCAAAAAGAGAAAGAGCGAGAGAGATATAAAATTTGAAATTCGAAAATCAAATTTAAAATAAGATTAAAAATTTGATTGTTTTCGAATCAAAAAACACATGTAAAGATTCCGACAGAAAAAATTACAAGTATTAGAGAACGAAAAAATGTCTATTCTTTTTTAGCCAAATAGTCGGTAAAAAAGTCAGTTTTTTGTAAAAAAAAAAAAAGTCGCTGTCAATTTTAAGAATTGGTAGATAGGAAAAAGAATGCAGCCAGGTATTAATTAAGTTTTTTCCCCCCCCCCCCCCCCCCCCCCCCCCCCCCCCCCCCCCCCCCCCCCCCCCCCCCCCCCCCCCCCCCCCCCCCCCCCCCCCCCCCCCCCCCCCCCCCCCCCCCCCCCCCCCCCCCCCCCCCCCCCCCCCCCCCCCCCCCCCCCCCCCCCCCCCCCCCCCCCCCCCCCCCCCCCCCCCCCCCCCCCCCCCCCCCCCCCCCCCCCCCCCCCCCCCCCCCCCCCCCCCCCCCCCCCCCCCCCCCCCCCCCCCCCCCCCCCCCCCCCCCCCCCCCCCCCCCCCCCCCCCCCCCCCCCCCCCCCCCCCCCCCCCCCCCCCCCCCCCCCCCCCCCCCCCCCCCCCCCCCCCCCCCCCCCCCCCCCCCCCCCCCCCCCCCCCCCCCCCCCCCCCCCCCCCCCCCCCCCCCCCCCCCCCCCTCCCGAAATTAAACTCTCTGTTCAGGAAACAGTTTCGGTTTTAATGAGATAAAACCATCCTCAGTCCAATAGTTTGAGAGTATGAACTCAAATAGCATAACTATTGGACTGAGGATGGTTTTATCTCATTAAAACTTAAACTTTTCCTGAACGAGAGTTTAATTTCGTGGGGCTTAACACCTGGCTGCATTCTTCTTTCCTATCTTCTGTTTAATTACAACGGCCACTTTAAATTCTTCATATTTTAAGAATTAATAATATGAAAAAGTAAAAAAAATAGAGCTTATCTCTCGATAACCGATATTAAATTACGGATTACCCTAATGGTGCTTTGAATTCTTGAAACACTGAACAATTTCTTTTGATAACTCGGATAATTTTATTTAAATAATTTGATTTCATTTGAATAAGATATTAATATTCAATGAATACCTCAAAAGTCTCTGAGAGGCAAAAAAGCGGCAAAAAAAGTGGCAAAATTCGTTTTTGAAAATCTGAAAAACATAAGACAAGTCTCAAAATTGACAAAAGTCGAAAGACTTTTTTTCCGCTAGTAATATTAAGGTTTTGGTCTGTCCAAAGGGGATGGGGCCGGACCCTCCTCTGGGATCGCTATTATAAGTATGGAAAATTGCGGCTATAGATGATCTAAACTTTTCTATTTATTTATTTTTAAAGTTGAGTCCCCATATTAAAAAAACCTTACGTTACTCCAAATATCCAATTAGATTAAAATTTTTTTCCATAATTGACATAGTAAAATACTTTTTTTATTAATTTTAATATAAATAACTGTTTTTAAAATCTTTAATTTATTCATTTGAATTAAATTTTCCAGGTCGTGATGTATCAGTTATCTCAACATATTTGGAATATAAAACGGTAATACGATCTTCCAAAGTGGTTTAACAAGATAAATTTTTTATCTCAACAATTTTGAACAAGTTTAAATCAATTTTTTTCAATATCATTAAAAAGAAAAGATATGTAAACAAAATTAAGATAAATATTAATTAGAAAAGAAATAAATGATTAAATCATCCTTAATAGTTGGTTATCGTTTTTTTTGAAAATGTAAATTTAATATTCTTCGATAAGATAGATTATTTTTAGAAGTGGCTAAAGTGGTTTAAAAATTTTCCATAAAAAATTTAAAATAAAAGATTAGTTAAATATATTTTTAATTACTTGTTTTTAAAATCTAAACAAAGAAAGGGCTAAAGTTGAATTCATAAAGATACGATAAATTCGATGAGCGTAAATATCAATAAAAAGCTTAGCTCTACTATAATGTAGTCAAATCAAGGGCGGTTAGAGGGGGGGGGGGGGTAAAGGGGGTAATTACTTCCTTCCCCCGAGATTTGAGAAAAATATGTTTTTTTCAGAAAAAAAATTGTATTTTTAATATAAAATTTTAAAAACTAATACTTAAAAATTTGATTTGTATCTATATTCTGGTAAACAACTACAGAATGCACCTTTAAATTACCAATAATAAGAAAAAATTGTGTGGTGTGCTACCAGTCACACCAGATTACCCTCCGAGAAACTCCTCTGGATCCGCCACTGAGTCAAGTGAAAGTAAACAAATATTTAAAATCTCAAAGAAAGGGAGTTTTGTTGTAAACAGGGATAGGCAAGATCGCGATCCTTTTGGAATTAAATGGGATCCAGGATTTTCGGATCTGCATCCAAATTCTTTTTATGGAGAGGATCTTGGATCTGGATCGCGATCCAAATCGAAAGGGGGTGAATTTAAGGATTTGGATCGAAATAATTTTTGCTCTCTGGATCTAGGATTGCTAATCCTTTTCGAAGTAATTCTGGATTTTCCCAATGCTTTAAAACTTTTACTTTCTCTTACCTATATATGTATATATATATAGAGAGAGAAAGTATTGAATTAATGTAAAAAATTCGATGAATATACACGTTTTGAGGTCCCCTGAGTCTAAAAAAGTGGTTTTTGCATGATGGTCTGACTGTGTGTGTGTGTGTGTGTGTATCCATAGGCGCCGGAACTGGGGGGGCAAGGGTACATTGCCCCCCCCTGGCATCCTACAGGGGGGCAGAGGGGGGCAAAATTTCTTCTTTTATTTCATTTATTATTAAAAATGATATATTTTTACTTTTGAAAAAATAAAATCTTCTAAATTAAAAGAGTAAGAAATTCATTTTTTTTCCAAATTTTTTCCAAAATTTTTGAAAAATCACTACCAAATTTTTTAAAATTTTAATTTTATTAAAATTGTGATTTTATTTAAAAAGATTTTAAAGTTTTATACTAGATTTGTTTTTGTTTTATACTATTTGAACATATTAAATTATTTTAATTTTCTAAAAAAATTTTTTTGCCCCCCTGAATCAAATTCGTTCCGGCGCCCCTGTGTGTATCTGTGATCAAAATAACTCAATAACGAAAAGAGCTAGGAGATTGAAATTTTATATTTATGTTGGATATCCTCCTGGAACGTGACACGACGCTTATGAACAAAATCGGCCAAAAAGTATTAGTATTTTACTGATTCAAGATAAGAGAAAGTTGTAGTGCTGTGCAACCAGTCACACCAGATTTTTTAATAAATATATCTATTAGAATATTTAAGAATAATGTCTATTTTTAAATATTTTTCATACAAACGCCTAAAAAAGTGCAAATTCGGCCTAAGAACTAGTTTTAATTCGGCATTTGTATTAGCAACTTGATAGAATTTCCGGATTGGACCGAATTTTCGGATTTCAAGTCCGGATCGGATTTTCGAAACGGATACTAACTAATCCTTTTGAAAAACCCGGATCGGATTAGTGCATCGGATCCGGATAGTTCGTATTTAAAGTATTTTACCCTACCCTAGTTGTAAAGATCACGAAAGACAAGTCGGAAACTGAAAGGTTAGAGATTGTAAATAAATTAGAAAATTTTATAACTGTATTTTGTAACCTAAGTTTTTCATTAAAAAACCATTCAGGGGGTTGGGGGGGGGTGAGTCTGCAACAAAGGGTCCATTTAATAGAATAATAGAAAAGTTTAGAAATTCTAATCCAAAATGACTAATTCAATGCAATCATTCGTACGTAGAAGTGTGTTGGGATGCCTAACTAAAGGGCGTTTGCACAATTTTAATAATTACCTCTTTAGGCTGGTTTCCAGTTTTTTTTTCATCTTTTCGGTATTAAATTCATACTTTCTTCTTGTATATGAGAAAGTAAAATAACTTCGTTCATATTATTGAGATATTTGAGAATTCAAGGAACCGAACTTCTTGTTTTCAACCCTATAAAATAATAATTTTATATGAATAAAAAATCTTGGAATAAATTAGTTTACTGTTATTTTTTTTATAGCAATAGACCACGAATTTAAAAAGGGGTTTGCGGTAAGTAGATCTTTCCGTTCTAATGAAATAAAATTAACCTATATTATTTTTATTTATTTATTTATTTTTTAATATCTTCGAACATTTTTATTGATGATTGAGGAGTTTAATAATTTTATTTCACTTGTTGATTGATGTTTAGATATATTTTCAAATTAATAAAAAAATGATCAGGAAATATAATTTTTTTTTTTTTTTTTTTTTTTGAGATCTTATTAAAGATGAGTTGTCAAATGTTTTTCTGGCTAAGCTAGATTAAGTTGACCTTGTATGTTGAAAACTGGACCTGGGAACCTGGGTTAATGTCGCGGCCGTTAGTAGAGATCGCGAAAGGGGGATGTGGTGGGATAAGGGAGGGGGGCGGTGGAGAGGGGGAGGAGGCAGGTCAACAACTTAAGCAAACAACCGACAGGTAGATATTCTCAGTCCTCTTCGGACATCGATTACCTTAACATCAACTCATCCCACCCCCTCGGCAAGATGTTGCCGATACTCGCCCTTTTTCTAGTCCCCATCTTATTTTCAAGTACCGGTAAGTTTTTTAAATATTTATAAACCTCCGGTGTATTGGTAATTGCCACCTCTGCTATGAGTCAGGGGTTGGTTTCGAAAAATTGAAATAAATAGGAAAGGAGTCTAAATGGCCTCAGATGACGAAAAAGACCTTAATTAAAATTTGTATATTAATTGTCAAGATGATGTCTGAGATGAGGAATTATTCATTTATTAATTGAGCAAAAAGATGAGTTAGAGGGTACTGCGGGTTGATTTTTAATATTTTTATAATATTTATATACAAGTTGAATAGGGAAGAGGATGAAGCCAATAATTGAGCCACTATATAATGATTAAGCGATTTTTATTCGGAACGTTTCGGCTGGGATCTACCTAGGAACTTTACCCCAACTCTAAGATATGAGGGCAATTTCAATCTAAATTGATTAGTATATCGTGGCTGTAGCTGATATGTTGAATAGCCAATAATTGAGCCTCTATTTAATGATTATGCAGGCTTTATTCGAAACGAAATTACCAAGAATATAAAAAATTTGAAAATGCTCTTTGAAGGCTGAAGATGGCAGGGTTGATCCCAACCGAAACCTCCCAATAAAGAGTGTTTATTACTAAATAGAGACTCAATTATTATGAGGATACTTAATAATTAAAACGAGGCTGAATTATTGGATATTCAACATATCAGCTAGAGCAACGATCTACTAATCAATTTATATACATGATTGAAATTATTGCCCTCACATCTTAGAGTAGGGGTAAAGTTACTGATTAAGGATGAGAGGTTCACTTCCCATTTTTGAAATAAATTCAGAATAATTATGAAGACAGGAGACAGATAAAATGAATTGAATTTAAAAATTATTTTTGACTCTCTCAATCAGAGGGAACTGTCCTCGAATTTCTTTTGATTAGCCCCTTGGTATTTTTAATTCCTGAAACTAGAGCCACTTGATAAATATATTATCATATCATCTTCATACTAGGGTCGGGAAATGACGAAAAATAGTTTAAATAAATCTATTCCAAAGTAGTGACTGTGATGTAAATGAATAATTATAGGAAGGAGCAGTCAATAAAAAAAACTCTGTTTGCTGGTTCTAATGTCGGAGACGTTTCGGTTCTTTTAATATAATATATAATATTATATGTATTTTTAGTAAGGACTGAAGATATTAAAAGAACCGAAACGTCTGCGAGATTAGGGCCAGCAAACAGAGTCTTTTTTATTGTCTGCTCCTGCCTATAATTATCCAGTTTAAATAAAACTAACATCAAAAAATTTAGTTTTGTTCCCATCAAAAGTCTCTATTATTGTTTTATATAAATAACAAATTAACAAGATATAATTTATTTAAATTATTGCTTTAGTTGTGATATCTCGCTTCTTTATTTAAATTTGATTGGTAGATATGTTGAGTGTTTATTCAAACATAAAATGATCAAAATGTTCAATTTATTCTATAAAAATTGACATCTTTTCTCTTTGATGCTTTATTAGAGTTAATTTTACTGAGAGATGTTTGTACAATAAATAGTATTGTAGAATAAATTGAGTTGATGTGGAAAATTCTTTTCATTCTTCCAGCAATGAAATCTTTAGTATAGCGTGTCACGTATTTGTCATTAAACTTTATCATTTTTGTCATGATAGTTTAATTAAAAAAAGACTAACAAAGAATGATATATTTTAAGGCAACAATGGACAAAGCTAAAAGACTTTATTTGAGAAAATTAAATACCTTCTTTTATATTATCATAGGAAAACAATATTCATATGATTATTTATCCTTTTAATCACTTTTATACGGTACCGTTATATTTTTTCCTTTAACGTTTAACCATAGATCTTTAAAAAAAGGAAGAATTTTTCTTCATAAAATATTGATTGTAACTTGTTAAAGGGGTAAATAAGGATTAGGAAAAATGTGTTTACCTGGTTTAACTTGTTCTATCTTAAATTTTTTTTTAATTGTATGTCAAAATTGCCTCTTCTTAAAAAGTTGCATCCTTGTCAATGGTCGATTGTTGACTTTTTCCTTTTTTATGAAATTAGCGTCCAAAGTAATTGGCTCTTTATAGTCAATGAAATAGTGTATTTATACTTCGCATCAGACTTTAAATCTTAAATAAAAAAAAAAGTTAAAAATTAGTTAAATTAGGATTAATATTTTTGGGCTCTGGTAAAACTCGCAGAAAAATAGAGAAATGGCGTAAAACCAGGGATAGAAAGTCTTTCGTGCGCGCATTTGTTTTGCCATTAGTATTAATTTCATTAAATTTCATTAAACTTAAAATAAAATTTTCATAAATATTTGTTTAAATATTTTATTTTAGAATTTTCGGCGAGTTTTTCCTTTCTTTTGCCACCCCGGATATTTGTAATGTTTTAAAATAATTAATCTCTTTCCGACCCTGCGAAAAAATATATTTTAATTGAATTAGCTACCAATCGATTGAAATAAATAGGGGGGGGGGGGTTAAATGAACAGTCAAAAAATTTAAAAAAAAAAAATTAAATAGAATTCAATTCAAAAGTTTTTCTCTCTAAATTACCATACAATTTTTTGAATAAAATAAATTATAAAAAGATATGGAGACAAGATATTGATTTATAAAATGAATTTGTAATTAAACAAATCTAGTGATAATTTATTTTTTTAATCAAAAATCAATACTTATTCAAGATAAACAAATAGATAAATAAAGAATTATAAATTTGATGAAGCTCAGGAACCTTCTCTACAATTTCCAATAGGATTCCGGACCAATAGGTTCAATTAAAAGTCAAAAAGTTTTCTAAAACAAAACTTTATTTGACCCCAGACAATGTTTCCTCCACTTGCTTGTTTTAGAAAACTTTTTGACTTTTAATTGAACCTACTGGTCCGAATCCTTGGAAAGAATTATACTGGTCCGAATCCTTGGAAAGAATTATAAATTTATATAACATAGCAGTCCGATGATTTTATTTAAGCCATTTGGTTATCAATTGGCTTAAATAAGAATGCCTGGATTCCAAATATATATATTAATTAACCAACGGTTATCGTTTTATAAGACCTGAGTTGCCGAAAAGATTGTATGAATGTGTGTGTGAGTGTGAGTGTGAATAAGAAAAAAAGCATGAGTGTTTAAAACAAAAAATATATCATGTGTTGGTCCATGAAGCAATTATGAAAAACATACAACCAAGTATTTATTAATTTAGATAAGCGGAAAAGGAAGGTACCGCCGGGAGTCGCCCACTTACCTGTCGATTTGTACTCAACATGCCCATGTACCTCAATCGCTTATTTAAATTTGATAGATCGCTAAATTTCACTCTACTAGAGAAACGCAGCTTAAATCTGTAAACTGAAATTTAGCCGTCTATCAAATTTAAATAAGCGAATGGTAATGTGGTCCAGTAATAGAACATGTTGAGTACAAATCGACAGGTACCTGGTGCGACTCCCGGCGAAACCTACCTTTTTCGCTTATCTAAATTAAACAAATAGAGGTTGAATCAATTTCACGAATTGATGAAGTATCATTATTTTGCATTCTTTTTTTGTTATAATAAAATCAAGAGAATTAAATAGTATTTTTGTATGCGAGTTTGTAAAGAAATTTTATTGTACTTTCTCATGTCGCGCACTAATTCGTTGTGTAGTAGCATGATATTTATATTTTTTATTTCTGCCATTCAACTTAAATAATAAAGAGTAAATTTCAAGAATTAGAGATGGTCTCTAATTCGTGGTTTCTCGACAACCTTTTAGATTAAAAATTAAAACTGAAAGTATATCATAATTATCAATTAGTAATTTTTCGATTGGATGAGAATAGAAATAAAAAGAAAACTTTTATAGAAGTCTTTTTTGTTGAAATAAAAGATCTTTGAGTTTAAAAACGGCATGTTACTCATAATAAAAATATCTCTCTTTGTTTCTCTAAATTATTTAGATGCTGTCCCAGGGGCAGCTGGAGGACCCGGCAAAGTAGTATGTTATTTTAGTAATTGGGCAATCCATAGACCAAGTCTTGGAAAATATGGCATTGACGACGTACCTGCTGATTTGTGTACTCATCTCATCTACGCTTTTATTGGAGTGGACAATGTCACCTGGGAGGTTTTAGTTCTTGATCCTGAGGTGAGTAACATACTCTTCTTTTTCTAAAAATAAATAAATAATGAGTGCTAATTCAAATTGTCAGTAGTCTTTTCAATACATTTATGATATAGTTATAAATAAAAATTAATTTTTAAAATACTGGATTGGAGAAATTGATTAGTAGTTTTTTATCTGGAAGTTGTTTAGCTACTGTAGATCCTATTGGTATTATCCAGGAGTATTAAAACAAATAAATGTTTTAAATTTTGAAATTTGTTGCTTGTGTTAAGCAAAAAAATTTAAAGAATTTGTTTTAATACTCCTGAACAAGACCAATAGGATTTACGAGTAAACCTCCAGATTAAGATCGATTAAAAATTAATTTACGGTATTCTTTGTTTTATTGATAATAAATATGAAATAATATTATAGTAATATATACACTAAATGCATCGGTCAATATGGCTATGAAATATCCTAAGTTATGTTATTGATAAAGTGATTACAGACACAGATGTGATTTTTGGGATGGGTGGCCAGGAAAAGCTTATAATTTTTTACCTAAAAATGGGTCATCCAGCTCAAAATAGAAGGGAAGGGGGGCAACTTTTCTAATATTCGTTTTACTATTTTATTAATCTAACCAAAGTCCTAATTGGAGATGGGGATGGCGTCATTCGTTTTTATTATCTCACAGATGGTGTAAATTTTTCAGTTTTTTATTTATAATTATAATTTTTTTAAAATTTCAATATTAAATATAGATTTATAATGGTAATAAGTACTGAAGAGAAATGTAGCTGTTTTTTTTTTTTTTTTTATAATACTCAGCACTCAGTAGCGTAGCCAGGATTTCTGCTTGGGGGGGCCCAAAAGTTTTATGAACCCCCCCCCCCCCCCCTTCACCAAGAAACTTAAAAAGTGGAGAAATTTTTTTTTTAGATAATATAATAATTATAAATAAAAACAAATAAAAAAAAAAATTTTCTTGAAATAAAAAAATAATTTTAATAGAAAATTCGTAAATATTAGAGATTTTTTCAATTATTTATAAGTTTTTTGTTAGATTTTAGAATTTATGAGAGTTAATAAAATAATTATTTAAAAAAATCATTAAGAAAAAAAAAAACAATAGGTATTTTTTTGTTTTGGAGAAGGCTTTGGGGGGGCCCGGCCCCCTGGGCCCCCC